>VDFB02169189.1:58156-135378 GCA_007258455.2 Sequoia sempervirens
AAGGCTTCTTACCCAAATAAAACTCAATGGGTGTCTTATCAACAAGCACCAATGTAGGAGATCTATTTACTTGATAGCATACAATTGTAACAACTTCACCCTAGAATTTTTATTCAATGCCAACTCCACTCAACATACTCCTAGGATCCCTCTCCATCAATATCCTATTCATCCTCTCTAAAATTCCATTCTACTAAGGGGTGTATGGAGTTTTCTTATACCTTTCAATCTCATGCTCTTTACAAAACTTGTCAAATTCTTTCAAACAAAACTCACCACTATTATCAGTCCTCAAATACTCAATGTTTTTACTAGTTTTATTTTTAACCAAGGCTTTAAACCCCTTAAACCAATGAAAGACTTCATATTTAATCTTAGTGAAATAAACAAATATACTTTTATTATAGTCATCAATGAATGAAACAAAATATACAAATTTTGATAATGAAGGAATATTAATAGGACCAAACACATTAGAATGAATGTAGTCCAAAACCCCAAAAGATTTGTGAGGACTAGAATAAAACTAAACACATTTTTTATTTCCATAGATGCAATATTCACAAAATCCAAACTCAAGATTGCAATCATCAAGATCCTCTATGAGGAATTTATTTTTCAGGGATTTAAGACCCTTCTCGCCAATATGGCCAATTTTCTAGTGACATAACATTATTTTCTCTATTGAAAGCCTCGTCTCTAGAGAATGAGCACCCTTAGGTGCCCAAATTCATGACCATCAAAATTAGATACAATGGATTTATTCACAGCTTAATTTGATTATGAGGATGAAGAATCTAAGGCCCTTTTTTGTATCTTGTCAAAAGAAATATCGCACAGAATAGTGCATGCATCCAACTTGAATAGGGTACCCATCCAAAAAACTTAGCTAAAACTATAGCTCCCCTCGTCATCTTACATCCTCCACTCAAGAAAACAACCTACACACCAACATCATTCAACTTTCTTAATAAAAGTAGGTCTCATGCCAAACCCAAAGATATATAGTACACCATTAATCCCCTTCACTCTACCATCAAAGAATGAGTCATCACTCATATATATGCACGTTCCCACTATCAAACTCTTCATAATTCAAGAACCAAATCCTATGTGATATTAAATGAAAAGATGAATTGGAGTCTATCAAGCACACATATTCATATGTGTGCATTGTCAAGGCTAATGAGCCCTAAAACTGTCAATTTTCCTTGCCTTCTTTGGTTTTCCCATACTCTACCTCAAACATAACCTCTACCCTTCTAAAATCCCCTTCCTCTTTCTTGATTTTGAGGATCATACCAAGTATCCACTTATTTCTCTACTCCATAGGATGACTCTCCCCTAATATAATTCAAACCACCCTGAAATGGGGATGATGTACCCCATCTTCCTCCTTTATTCCTTTGAAGAGATTGTTTTCTTTCTTTTTCCTCTACCCTTAGAGCCAACTAGTATGGCTCTTCCATATTGCTAACCTAATGCATTCTCAACTCATTATGAATAGAAATTTTTAGGCCATTTACATATCTAAAAACCATATGTTCATCAATTTATTGATGCTCTACACTAATAGATAACTTGTAAAATTCATCTATATAATCTTACATAAAAGATACATTTTGCTTTAAAGTTTGAAACTTGTGAAAAAGGGTTTGCAAAAACAAAAATTCTCTTAAACTTATTCTCCATTTTCTTCTAGGTCTGATCTTATCCTTTTCCTTCCTAATTCATTCCTTTTGTAAATTATCCCACCATATCATTGCATGACCCTTTAACTTGGTGCATGTAAATTTCATCTTTTTTTCCTCTATCATAGACTTCCATTCAAAAAAATTCCACATATCCTTTAAACAATCTATTAGCTCCTTTGGTTTAAGACTACCTGCATACTCTAAAACTTTGATCTTGATCCCTTCATTTTTTCCTTCTAAGGCCCTAAGCATTCTCTCTTCAAAACACATGCGCTCTAATTGTTCTTCAAGTTTTACATATTGATGTGCACCTCCTTGGCCTGTCTCTTCATCTGAGTCATCTCCTCCTTGTCCCATTCTTTGATTTTCCATTAGCTTTGTAAGTTTTTATACTTTCTTTTGTAGGCTCTACATATCTCCATGCATCTAGGCAAGACCTTCTCTTCCTCTTCCTCTCCCAACCATCTTCCTGCTCTAATACCAAACAATGTAGTCGATTCATAATATAATAATCAACATTAATGTGGAAATACAAAAAAATATAGAATCAAAAATAAATTAATAAATTTTCCTTCATTATTGTCCCTTCCATTTTTCTTCTACAATTGAAAATAAAACCTTTTATAGCTACAATCTAAAAATTACCTTTTTTGGTAAATTTTTACAAGATTTTTAATCTTCCATTTTTGGTAAATTTTCATGCTTATCCACATAGCTACAAAAGTTACTAATTATTCAAAGCTAACATGACTCACACTATTTTTCAACTCATTAATCTAATTACAACTAGGAAAGAAAAATAACTATAAATTATAAATTAGGAATGTTCTCAAAAAAACATAAAAGTCTGATTTGAGGCCTTAAATGAAGGAATTTAGCTCCAAAAAATTGTAAATACATGGTCCAATTGAAATATGTTCAATTGGAATTGGATTCAACTCTCTAATACATTTCTCCATGTAAAATTTTAGCTCAAACGAACTCTCTAGTCAAAATTTATGACCTCTAGAAGTCCTTGCATCAAGATGGAGATAGAGGTGGAGGAGATGACAGATGGGGAAATCCAAGTGATGGTGGAGATGGAGGATGGGGTTCCCAACCAATGGGATAGGAAGAATGATAGGGAGGATAGGTGTAGCCCAGGGAGATAGATAGGGAGAGGAGGTGACACAAGTATAGGTGGTGATAGTTTGAGTGAGATGAGGCTCCTCAACACAGAGCCAAGGAGAGGGGGGATAGTGATCAGGATAGGGATTAGAGAGACAACCTTAAAACATAGGTGACACAACTGAATATAGAGAGGGGTGAGATATGGGTATAGTTAGCCCAAGCATAGAGATAATTAGAATAGGTACAAGTGTAACTTACCTAGGCCACTACAAAGAGAGACTCTAAGAGTGTCCAAAGATAACAGGTAGAGGCTACAATGGGGATACCTTTGAGACATGTTATGGATGTGGTTAGGTGGATCACTCAAGAGGAAACCTATTATAATACCCTCCACAAGGAGGTTCCCAAGGAGTATCAAGTTCCACCCTACTCATCTAGGAAACAAACACAAACACAGTCTGGAGGATCTCAACTAGTGAGGTCAAGCAACTAGGGGAGCATGAGACCACCACCACCACAACCATTGATAAGATAGAGAGCACTATGAGGATCATTTGGAAACTTTGGGATAAGGATGTCCACTTAGGGGTAACTTGTGTATATATACACATGTATATTTTTACACCATAATTTAGACACCATGCCTGTGGGTTGTGTACCTTTGTTTTAATATGGCTCATGTAGCCCATGTATAGACATTATATATTTTGATGTATATATGAGACTATTGTTTTTGATTCATGTGATGTGTACGAGACTTATGAAATTCATTATAATGTATGTTTTATTTCTAATATGTTGTTATTATGTAATTATTTTTACATATGGGTACTTGTGATGTTTCTTAGGTATATGTTAATGATGATGATATGATGATGATGATACATATGTATGTGATGGATATTTACGATGTATTATTGTGATTTTGATGGATGACATATGTGATGGATATTATGATGTATTATTATTATTTTTATGGATGATTATGACGCACATGATATGATTATGATACTATGATGCATGCTAATAGTTGTGAATGCATGATATGCAACAAAATTAATCTCCACCAAGGATCAAATATCAAAATGAAACCTATAAATGGGAGATTAAAGATAGATGTCAAATGAAAGGATGCTTCATGCTTTTGGTTATGCCAGCATATATGAAGAACAACTCAAGCAAGTGGATATTATGCACCAAGGTATGAAAACCAATATATCTTATTGTATCATTTACCTTCTTGCATGGACTTTGACACAACACACAATTATGACATAAAAATAAAATGACCATGCATCATTCTAAGCTTCTCTAAGCACACCAATATATAGGCTTTATCAAGCAAATATGAGATAAAAGATAAAATCAAGAAAGCAAAATAAAAGCAATTGTCAAAAGAAATCAACAACCAACATATCTCTTGCCAAAAGATAAGCTCAATTTTGATATTTCCTATCATAGGAAGGATGCATTCATTAAGGAATGAATTTATTTTAAAAGTGTCTATTGTAGGAAATATATTTTTGAAAGGAAATATGCATCCACCAAAGATAATTTCCACATAACCCAAATAGAGAAATCTATGCAAACAAGTATTTAAAATCCATATGCAAAATAATAGACAATGTGCCATCAAATACGATATAAGATCTACCCTAGGAAAACCCTCAAGAGGGAAAAATCTAGTCTCCAAAATATTCCACCACTCATGTATTATTCAACAATAAAGATTACAATACATCTTCAAAGTTCTCCATGAATACCCTTGAAACATCAAGACCTCTACAATCACTCCATATGAACAAGCATGCAACCACACATTTCATGCCATGATTCAACCCTCATAAATGCCAACAAGAGATGCTCTCAGCCCCTTAGACAAAATGACCAATTAGCTAACCTACCAACCTTAGACAACTACCCATGTGCTTTATTTTATAGACATAAGCCCATACAAACCCACCAATTGGTATTACATAAAACCATGTGACTAATACCATGAGATTACAAAACCATTAACCCCCACATTTAATTTTTGGTACTAAATTTTCCCAATATTAAGTATTTTCCCAATGTCCAACCCCACATTAAATATTTAATCATAATTTTACATAAAACACATAAAGTGGTCCCAAGAATGCTAACCCATGTGATACACATATCCCTAGATTCCCTAGGTACACCACAAATAATAAAATATTACATTATAAAATTATGCAAGGTGGACAACACACATTTTTCTAAAAAAATTCATTGAGGCATTAAAATGTTTCGATAGTGATAGCTAAAGATAGGCAACAAGCTATACATGCCACAAACATAGTTCAATAGTTGAGATTTGTTTTCTCATGATTTTTATGAAAGTGAAATGTTTTTTGTAATATTTGATTTGTGTTCATTTCAGTGTCAAATTTTAGACGTGTGCATGTATAAAGATAAGCACACGAATCTGATCTAAAACCTAGGTCAAGGGAAAGGTGCCCCCAATTAGGTAAGGATCACTACTATGAAAATGGATGGATCAACTAAGATATGCTATATGGATAGGTGAAACAATAGATACTCACAACCAATTCATGGTAGATGGGAATGTGGAATGAAAATATTAATAGTAGACGGATGATATGGAATAATGAAACTAGTATGTACAAACTACTAGGATACCAAGAGGGTCATGCATAAATTTTTTAAGATGAATATTGTTAATAGGCTCTTTTAGAGGTTCTTCTATTCACCCCCCTTTATTGGTTTAGTGGTTATGGATTACTTCCAGAAGGCTTATGCAACTCTTGTTAAAGCTCCTAACTCGTCTCTTGACAAGCTACTACTAGACTCGCTTCTGAATTTAATTTCTCAGAATGACAATATGGGGATCCTCAATGTTGTCATGCCTGAGGAGGTTAAGTTGGCCACCTTCAAAGCTCCTGGCCCTAATGGTTTCCCTTTGGCTTTCTTTCAGACCTTCTAGAAGATTATTGGCAAGGACGTTGTTCTAGTTGCTTGTGATTTCTTCAAGTCTAGTATGATTCTTAAGCAACTAAATCACACATTCATTGCATTTATTCCCAAGATGGTTGATCCTCAACATATGGTTGACTTTAACCCTATCAACCTATGCAATACTTTTTATAAAATCCTCTCTAAAAGTTTGGTCAACTGCATCAAACTGCTCCTTGATAAAATTATCAGCCCTACTCAAAAAGGGTTTGTGCCTGGGAGACATATCCTTGATGCTACCATCACAACACATGAACTAATTCACTCCATGGATAGGTGTAAATATTCTAGAATGGCCCTTAATCTTGAAATTTCTAAGGCCTATGACAAGGTGATCTGGAATTTTGTCCCTAAAGTTCTTGCTAAGTTTGGATTCAATCAATTAGCGATCAATCTTATTATGGAATGTGTTACCACAGTTAAGTACTATGTTTTGGTTAATGGCTCTCCTTTTGGGTTTTTTCATGCTGGGAGAGGTATTAGACAGGGAGACCCCCTATCACCTTATTTGTTTATAATGGTGGCAGATGTTCTAAGCAGGAACTTCTCTAATATGATGGTGGAGGGGACCATCAAAGGAATTAAGGTTGCTTCTACTCTTGGACTGACCGTGATTCAAAAATTTGTGGATGATACTTTTCTATTTGGGAAAACCTCAGTTCTGGAAGCCAAGAAATGGAAAAATTGTTCACTACAATAAAAGCATGATTTACTTCTTTAACAACACTCCTAACCTGCAAAATCGGGTGACTGTTGTTCTAGGCTGTCATAGTGGTTCTCTCCCTTAGGTTTATCTTGGGTTACCCCTAACTATAAAAGAAGTCACTCTGGAGTTTTGGAATTCTATCCTTGAAAGGATTCAAAGGAAATTTGTTGGGTGGAAAGGCTCCTTACTCAACCATGCTGGTAAACTTTACCTTCTTTTTGTGGTTCTTCAAGGTATCCCTGTCTATTTCCTATCCATTTTTAGGATACCTAGATATATTGCTAAAAAAATTGAGAAAATCCAAAGGTCTTTCCTCTAGTCGGGCACTAAGGAAAAAAAGAAACTCGCTTTGGTTAAATGGGATAAGGTTTGTCAACTAAAAATTTGTGGTGGACTTGGGATAAGAACCATTTATAATTCTAATAAAGATCTTATGGCCAAAGTGAGTTGGGATCATCTGAGGGATAGGAAGGATTGGTGTGAGATAATGAATGCCAAATACCTTCATAACCGGTCATTGATTGACTGCCTTTCGGAGGCTCACCCTCAGGGGTCCTTGGTGTGGAGGAGTATCTATAGTATTCAGGACCTTATGAGGAATGGGATCAAATGGAAGATAGGTAATGGTAATAAAATCATATTCTAGGAGGACTCTTGGTTGCTTGACTCTCCTCTGGAATCTTCTGAGTTTAGGTTTCTTAAGGGTCGGGCTCAACAAGTGTTTGGTATATATATTAGTGATTACCTCATAGGGTCCCTGGGAGCTAGGAAATGGAATGGAATTGGCCTTTGTTTTCCTTTATCCCCTAACTTGTGTCTACTTTCCAAGACGTTGCAGGAGTTTCTCTCCCTCACCAAAATACCCCCTTCTCATTGTGGGGATGAGTTCTTCTGGGTTCATGATAAACAAGGTGATCTTACTGTTAAATCTACTTACATTCAGCTGACTGATCAAGGTGTTGCCAATGATCTGTGGAAGAAAGTTTGGAATCGTTACATGATTCTGAAAGTTAACTTCTTCTGGTGAACTGTCTATCATAATAGAATTCTTACTCATGACAACCTAACGAAAAGGGGATTCCAAATCCCTAACAAATGCCTTTTGTGTAAATGTAACAAAGAATCAGTTGATCATTTGTTGTTACACTGCCCTTTTGTAGTGGAGGTGTGGGAGTTGGCTCTTGAAAGATTAGGGATTCAGTGGATTATGCGTAAGGACATCACATATTTTATTTTGAGTTGGTCTGGACCCTTTACCCATCCTTTAACTGGTGAAATATGGAACCAAGTTCCTCCCATTATATGTTGGTGCTTATGGAAAGAGAGGAACAATAGCATATTCAAGAACACTGAGATGAACCCAAAAGAGGTGTTTGGTATTGGAGCTTGGCTCATTGCGTAAAATTTCTCTCTTCAAATGGAAAACCCCTGAAAAAGGTCCTACAAAGATGGAAATAAACATAGCTAAAGCTTGGCATCAAAACCTAGATGCCAATTCTTATGACAACTCAAAGATTCAAGCTCGGAGAGCCACTATTTGGAAACCCCTTGACAAGGACTGGTTTAAAATAAATTTTGATGGGGTTGCTAAGGGAAACTCGAGAAGAGCAAGTATAGGAGGTGTGATAAGGGATCACCGAGGGAAGTTAGTGGTTGGTTATGCTAGGGGGATTGGTCTTCAATCTTCTATGATAGCGAAAGCTAGAGCGCTGTTAAAGGGCTTACAAGGTAGTTGTTTCCTTGGGGATAGATAATCTGCACATAGAAGGTGACTCTAAGTCCATTATTGACACTATTAATTTTGATTTGCAGCCCCTTCTCAGATTTTTTGAGAAAAACATTACAGGGTTCGTTCGGGATTCCTTGAGGGTTTTCATACCTCAAGTTTTGTCTCTCTATTTGGGTGTTCTTGCATGGTTGCTTTCGACACATGTTGGAGGAAATCTAAGCTCATATTTGAGTTCAGGACTGTCGAAAAAGTCAAGATCAACTTTTGTTTCGCCTGAATCTGACATTTTATGCCAGAGTTATGAGGGTTTTGAAGATTTGTCAGATCTGGGAGTTGCGAAGCTTCTGGTGCATTTTCAGATAGATCAGACCTCGCCATCAGATCCAGAGCATCCGAGAGACGAAAAATGACATATAATTTGCCATATTTCGGCATCAGTTGTTCATGAGGCAAAAAAAAAAATTACCTGACAGGCCGTACGGCCCGCCAGGTACAGGGTATGATTTGCAGAGTTAAAAAAAATTCAATTTTTTTTTCTGCATGTATTATTTTAATTGGGCTTTATTAAAAAAAAATTCGGCAATAAAAATTTTGTGGCATTTATATTATAGTGGGGGTTTTATATTTCAAAAAAAAATTGGACTGTTACAGGGTATCGTCGTACCCGCCTGTCACATCTGACAATTTGTCGGCCGCACCGCCGGCTCTTTCTACCACCGGCCGGTTCTTCCACCCATCTGCAGAAGTCCTCATTTCACCCGCCGATTTTTTTTCCCCTCAGCCCGCTGTTTTTGCCTTTGCCGGCACCTCCCACTGGTCAGTGCTTTCCCTACCACGCCAGCCCCTTTTGCCCTCTGCTCGGTCCTATTACCGACCGGGGGCTCTACCCATGGGGGTGTTGGTGTAATTAATTATTAATTACATAGCATAAGTTTACTTAGATTTATTTAATTCCTAAGTTTTAGGCTTTCATCTTTATCTTATCGAGCTATCTTGTTGCTCAAGATAAGATTAGGTTAAATATCTTTGCTTTTATAAAGCAAATTATCTCTTGTAATTATTGGTCTTTTCGAATATATCAAATTGCATGTTTTTATGCAAATCTCTGCTTTTTCATTTTCCTCTTCTGTGGAAGGTCTATTTTGGTTTGCAATCAGATCTTGGTTTTCTAACATGGTATCAGAGCCTCGATTCGGAGCCCCTTCTCATCCTTTTTGGAGGATTTCGTTGCAGAGCTCGTTCGAGGTCCCTCGAGGGTTTCAATCCTTGAGTACATTTATGCAGCGTCTTGGATCAGATCAGGGTTTTCCATTGGATTCAGAGCGCTGGAAAAAGTCAGAAATGGCTTTCATTTTATTCATTTTCATCACCATTTTCCAGATCTGCGAGGGTTGTAAGATCGATGATTTTTCTGACAGATCTAGGGGTCACCTGATTTTCGGAGCACTTTGGGCCCAAACAGACCTCGCTGTTGGATTTGCAGCACCCAAAAACCCCCATTTTCATATAAAATTTGTCTGATTTGGACATTGTCGACTGGAGAGGCAAAATTTTTTTGCCCGGGTATGCATACCAAGGCACAGATTTTGAAAAAAATTCAAAAAAATATTAAAAAAATCAAAAAAAGGCATTTTGGAAAGTGTGGCCAGTTCAAAACGTCTGCGCCGCCACTGCTCCGCCCGGCGGCCTCTATCGCGCCACCTGCTCCCATCTACCACCAGCTCTACCACCGGTCCGCTGCTCCCACAGCCCCTTCGGCTCCTTAGCTCCAGGCCGCAGTCCTTTGGAGGACCAGGAGCCTACGCTCCAGCCCTAGATCAGAACTTAGCCCCCGCCGGTGGTCACAGATGTGACCAGGAGCTCCGCGCCCTGACTCTGTTCGCCAGCCCCTTGGTCCTGCATGCGACCAGGGGCCCTAATTTTTTAGCCCCTGAGGGCTGCAGAGAACCTTATTGGGCCGATTCAGAGCACTTTCACGGAAACAGGCATATCTTGGGCAAACGGAGGTATTTTTTGCAAATGAGATATCATCGAAAAGCTGTTTTGACACTCTATGCAATGGTGCTAGTTTGGTTTTCTGGTTTTGCCTTTTAAATGTATTTTTCGGCCTCGAAAGTCAGATGTTGCCATTTTCACTCTGGGACACATATCTTGTGACTCGCTTATCCGTTTTTCGCGATTTTCACGGCGTCAGAAATCTGGTTTCGACCTATATGTAGATCTGAGGTCATTTGCAGAAAATGTGTAACTTATTTTTTGCATGCATTCATTTTTGTTTCGTGCTCTAGGTTTGCATTTTCACATATGTTTATGTACTTTTGCATTATCTCCTTATGCAATCATTGGATATTGTAATAACGAACTGATATAAAGTTCCATTAAGGGGGGGTTCTTGCATCCATCTTTCATTTTGGTGACAACTCGCATGAGTTTGTCTGGTTTCCTGTTGTCTCCTTCTAGCTTCTTTCTTGCTTAACTGGACACATTGTTGGTTTGCTTCGGTTCACACTTCACATTGGGATTTTACAGTTCTTGATCCGCATTGGTTCAGATCTTTCTTATTTTGAGGGCCATGGTTTTATGGTTAATGTTCTAGAATCTTGATGGTACTCGTCCTGTGGGCAGTTTTAGTTTCAGTTTGGCATTGGCTTCATGAGACACAACTTCCAGATTTGTCATCATTATGGGTCCATTCATCTTTTCATCTACTGTTGCTTACAGATTCCAGAGTTGATCCATTATGTGAGTTTCCAGTGTTCCTTGGCATCGGGTCTGCTGTTGCATTTGTGATTCTGATTGGTATCTTGCAAACAGAACTATCTTTCCTTGCTTGCCGGATTTGGGGTTCCAGTGTTGCTTCATCAGAGTTCTTCCAGTGATTCTTCACAGCAGTTCATCTCACTGAAGGGGGGTTTCTCTCTCTTTGCATTTGTACATGAGTACCTCATCAGGCCTTGTTGTCAGGACTCATATTTGCATAACAATCTGCTTCTCCCTAAGTTGCACTTATGGGGGGGTGTTGGTGTAATTAATTATTAATTACACTTAGCATAAGTTTACTTAGATTTATTTAATTCCTAAGTTTTAGGCTTTCATCTTTATCTTATCGAGCTATCTTGTTGCTCAAGATAAGATTAGGTTTAGGTATCTTTGCTTTTATAAAGCAAATTATCTTTTGTAATTATTTGTCTTTTCGAATATATCAAATTACATGTTTTTATGCAAATCTCTGCTTTTTCATTTTCCTCTTCTGTGGAAGGTCTATTTTGGTTTGCAATCAGATCTTGGTTTTCTAACATGTTGGTGTAATTAATTATTAATTACACTTTGCATAAGTTTACTTAGGTAATTATTTAATTCCTAAGTTTTAGGCTTTCATCTTTATCTTATCGAGCTATCTTGTTGCTCAAGATAAGATTAGGTTTGCATCTTTGCTTTTATAAAGCAAATCATATCTTGTAATTAATTGAATTCTCGAATATTATAATTTGCACATCTTTTGCAACCTCTTGCTTTTTCTGATTTTCTCTTCTGTGGAAGGCTTTTTGGTTTGCAAATCTGATCATGGGTGGGCTGAGGGAAAAAAAATCGGACGGTGAAATGAGGACTACCAATGAATGGGTGGAAGAACCGGTCGGTGGTAGAAAGTAGCCGGTAGTGCGGCCGACAAATCTGTCAGATGTGACAGGCGGGGTACGACGGTACCCTGTAATTGTCCAAATTTTTTTTTAAATATAAAACCCCCACTATAATATAAATGCCACAAAATTTTTATTGCCCAAAAAAATTTTAATAAAGCCCGATTAAAATAATACATGCAGAAAAAAATAATTGAAATTTTTTTAACTCTGCAAATCGTACCCTGTACCTGGCGGGTCGTATGGCCTGTCAAGTAAAAAAAATTTGCCTCACGGACAGCTGATGCTGAAATATGGCGAATTATATGTCGTTTTTCATCTCTCGGATGCTCTGGATCTGATGGCGAGGTCCGATCTATTTGAAAATGCACCAGAAGCTTCGCAACTCCCAGATCTGACAAATCTTCAAAACCCTCATAACTTTAGCATAAAATGTCGGATTCAGGCGAAACAAAAGTCGATCTTGACTTTTTCGACAGCCCTGAACTTGAATATGAGCTTAGATTTCCTCCAATGTGTGCCAAAAGCAACCATGCAAGAACACCCAAATAGAGAGACAAAACTTGAGGTATGAAAACCCTCAAGGAATCCCGAACGAACCCTACAATGTTTTTCTCAAAAAATCTGAGAAGGGGATGCAAATCAAGGCTCTGATACCTTAATACCAAGATCTGATTGCAAACCAGAAAATACCTTCCACAGAAGAGAAAAACAAAAAAATCAGAGATTGCATAAAAACATGCAATTTGATATATTCGAAAAGACCAATAATTACAAGAGATAATTTGCTTTATAAAAGCAAAGATACATAAACCTAATCTTATCTTGAGCAATAAGATAGCTCGATAAGATAAAGATGAAAGCCTAAAACTTAGGAATTAAATCAATCTAAGTAAACTTATGCTAAGTGTAATTAATAATTAATTACACCAACACCCTCCCATAAGTGCAACTTAGGGAAAAGCAGATTATTATGCAAATATGAGTCCCGACAACAAGGCCTGATGAGGTACTCATGTACAAATGCAAAGAGAGAGAAACGCCCCTCAGTGAGATGAACTGCTGTGAAGAATCACTGGAAGAACTCTGATGAAGTAACACTGGAACCCCAAATCCGGCAAGCAAGGAAAGATAGTTTTGTTTGCAAGATACCAATCAGAATCACAAATGCAACAGCAGACCCGATGCCAAGGAACACTGGAAACTCACATACTGGATCAACTCTGGAATCTGTAAGCAATAGTAGATGAAAGATGAATGGACCCATAATGATGACAAATCTGGAAGTTGTGTCTCACGAAGCCAATGCCAAACTAAAACTAAAACTGCCCATAGGATGAGTACCATCAAGATTCTGGAACATTAACCATAAAACCATGGCCTCCAAATGAGAAAGATCTGAACCAATGCGGATCAAGAACTATAAAATCCCAATGTGAAGTGTGAACCGAAACAAACCAACGATGTGTCTAGCTAAGCAAGAAAGAAGCTAGAAGGAGACAACAGGAAACCAGACAAACTCATGCGAGTTGTCACCAAAATGAAAGATGGATGCAAGAAACCCCCCTTAATGGAACTTTATATCAGTTTGTTATTACAATACCCAATGATTGCATAAGGAGATAATGTAAAACTACAGAAACATGAGAGAAAATGTAAACCTAACACATGAAACAAAAATGAATGCATGCCTAAAATAAGTTACACATTTTATGGAAATGACCTCAGATCTGTATAGAGGTCGAAACTAGCTTTCTGATGCCATGAAAATCATGAAAAACGGATAAGCGAGTGAAAAGATATGCATCCCGGAGTGAAAAAAGCAACATATGACTTCCAAGGCCAAAAAAGATATCAAAAAGGAAAAACTAGAAAATATCACTAGAACCATTATGTAGAGCATTGAAACAGCTTTCCGACGATATCTCGTTTGCAAAAAAATACCTCTATTTGCGAAAGTTATGGCCGATTCCGTGAAACTGCTCAAAAACTGCCAATAAGCCCTCCAGGGCCCTCAGGGGCTGAAAAAAATAGCCCCTGGTCGCCTGGGCGGACCAGGGGCGGACGGTTCTAGGCACTAGGTGGAGCCCCTGGTCACCCACGTGACTGGGGTGAGAGCTGAGAATGGCCGGTGGGTTCGGATCGGGGCTCTCAGTCGCCGCTAGAACCTTCGGCTATGCACATAGGCTCGCGAGCTGGGAGCTCGGGGCTGGCAGAGTCGGAGCTCGGCGGCGCTCGGGAGGTTTGCGGGTGGTGCTGCGGTGGCCGGTGGCCGCCAGGTGGCAGGCGGGCGGCGTTGCCTTGTAAATAGGCGGCGCAAAAAAAATTTGATTTTTTTTTTTTTTTGAAATCTGAACCTCGGAATGCGTGCCGGGGGGCCGTATGGCCTCCCGGTAAAAAAAAATTTGCCTCCTCGGACAACTATGTCTAAATCGGACAAACTTTATATGAAAATGGGGGTTTTTGGGCACTGCGAATCCAACGACGAGGTCCGTTTGGGCCCAAAGTGCTCCGAAAATCAGGTGACCCCCATATCTATCAGATAAATCACTGATCTTACAACCCTCGCAGATCTGGCAAACGATGATGAAAATCAATAAAATAAAAGCCATTTCTGACTTTTTCCAGCGTTCTGAATCCAACGAAAAACCACGATCTGATCCAAGATGCTACATAAATGTACTCAAGGATTGAAACCCTCGATGGACCTCAAACGAGCTCTACAATGAAATCCTCCAAAAAAGTTGAGAAGGGGCTGCGAATCGAGGCTCTAATACCATGTTAGAAAACCAAGATCTGATTGCAAACCAGAAAATACCTTCCATAGAAGAGAAAAACGGAAAAAGCAGAGATTGCATAAAAACATGCAATTTGATATATTCGAAAAGACCAATAATTACAAGAGATAATTTGCTTTATAAAAGCAAAGATACCTAAACCTAATCTTATCTTGAGCAACAAGATAGCTCGATAAGATAAAGATGAAAGCCTAAAACTTAGGAATTAAATAAATCTAAGTAAACTTATGCTAAGTGTAATTAATAATTAATTACACCAACATAATCTGCACATAGAAGGTGACTCTAAGTCCATTATTGACACTATTAATTTTGATAGACTGTTGGGTGGAACATTAAATATATTCTTCTTGACATTAGATTTCTTGTGTCTAAGTTAAAATTAAAAGTGGCCAGTCATATTTACAGAGAGGGGAACCAAGTTGCTGACGCCTTAGCCAATTTTGGCACACACTGGAAATTGTCCAAATGTTGGCGTGATTTAAGTAAACTTCCACCTAATATTTGGAGTATTATAGTGAAGGAACAAATCCCTCACTTGACCCATGATGAAAACCCAACATGTGCTTAGCTGGATTTTTGGGGGGTCCACATGCTTATCTGTCAGGATTTGTGGTCTTATTGTTTTGCTGAGTTGGATGACCAGTTGTATTGATGGGATGGATAACAAGTGGATTTTTTCAAATCATGGGATGGAGCCCATTTTGAAAAAGGATATTATTATTTGCTACAACAAGTACCAGATGTTTAATACTAAGTTGGACCGTACTGGTTGTAATCTCCTTACAGGGATCTACTTAAGCTCTTGAATTTTCAAATTCTTTGTTTTTTATTTTGATGTGACTTGTCATTATGAGATAAAGCTTCTTTTTAGCTTTTCTTTATCCGCTATTTTTATTTCACGCCTTGTAGCTTCTATCTGTGGTAAAACTAAATTTGGCCAGCCCTTGAATGCTATCAATTTGGAGATTTCTACCTTTGGCCCCGCAACTATTCTGCCTAGATTTTTGTGTTTATGCTACGTAGAAGGCAATCCTTCCCTTCCTATCATGTCCTATTTTCTTAGTCATTTGTGAAAGGAGATCCTCATTAATTCCTCTACTAAGATTATTTCAAGGAAATTATTTACTCATGCGTGTAACCTGTCCTTAGGCTTGATTTCCAAAGACTGTTGTTTATGGCTTAATTTCCTTGATGTGTGGGTGATTTTTCACCTTGCTATTTTCTCTAACCTTCTTTTTTTAGGGTTCCTAGTTATACTGTGTGCAGTGTGGAATCATGGGAGGTGATAGGGTGTGGATGGAGCTAGATAGTTGCAACAAATTTCGCAAGGATCCGCTAGTCTGGCACATTTGTGTCGAAGGAGGCATTGCTCCTCCGATAGAGCAACTTGTGGGCCACGACCCTAATCTGTCAGCCCAGTTTGTCAATTCTTGGAAAAATCATCATGTGTCTATGGGTGGCATCTCCTTTATGGTGGATGAGGAAGTGATAGCGCAGGTGACGGGTCTCTAATGCACTGGCATGAAGCATCTGAAACATTCAAAGACCCAGGATAATGAAAGTATGAACAATTTTTTTGTGGGGGATGAGGAGCCGGTGCACAACCAGTCTGGGTTTGAACGAGAAGCCCTTCCTCAGCCATGGAACCAAGTGTGTCTTGCTTTGATGAAATATTTCACGCTGGAGGGTAGGTACACGACCTATTACTTCTACCATTTCCCTTTGTTGAATCACCTAAGGCATAAATTTTTTACCGAGCTTTCCCTTTTTCTTGCTTATGGACCTTGAAAAATCGGTCAAAAAATGTGTTGAGTCTGCCGCTTTAAATCCTAATGAACCTACTCCCCTGCTGCTCCACCAGGGTCTTATCCTAAGACTCTACCACTTTCATTTGGCTCTATGCCCTCTAAAATCCATTTCGGTCATTCGAATTGAAGAAATTGAGCCCCCCACTATGACAAACTTATCTCCGGCCGAATCTAAAGGCCCTATCAGGAAGAGTCGCCGGGTCCCTACTGATTCTCAGAAACTCAAAATTGCTACTAAAAAACTTAAGGGTATCGAGGGAGCTGCCCAAACCAGTACGGCAGCTAGTCTATGTGACCTCAAGTCTACCCCTGCTAAGACTCCTAGTAAGTGTGCCCAAAAAAAGAAAGGTAAGGAAGAGAAGGAGCCTCCAAATAAAGGGAAAAATGTTTTGAGCAAGGACTCGATGGGGATACAGTGGTTGCGGAGACTGTGGTTATTGGTGGTGATGCTATCATTCAGTGCTCTGGAAGGTTGGAAAAGAATAGGAAAAAAGTGTAGGTTAGAGATTTGGACACTGAAGAGGAGCTATCGGATAGCAAAGATAGCAGAGTTGAAGAGGTGTCAGAGGGTGAGGAAGGTGAGGAAGCCAGAGGTTCCTCCTCCATTCCTAACAAGGGTAAAGCTCAAAAGGAGGTTTTAGCTTCTCACTCATCAAAACCATTGGATATTGAGTAGAATGATCCTGACTACAATATGGGCAGCGAGGAGGAGCTCTTTGTGCTGAAAGAAAGAATGGACAAACTAGACAAAAAGTTCTATGATTTGACCCACTTCACAGTCAAGTTGATTCACTATGTCACTAGTAACCTGTCGGCTGCCATGAAGGACAAGATGGAGATGAAAAAGACTGAAGACCACCATGAGTGGATCGATGAGGATATTGTTCTGCTTCTATCTAAGAACTGGGAGAATGCCAGCTAGTATGTTGTTGGTCTTCTATTGATTTGTGTGATGTTAGTCTGCGTCTATTTTTTGGTTGTTTTTGTTTTGATGCTTTTTTGATCTTGGACTCTATTGGCCCTTGTGGCTCTCTATGAAGGGTACAACACCCTGAAAATGTTGCTTACTTTATCAAAAACAAGTTTATAATATCTAGAACATAGTTTTCTATAATAATAAAGGGTCCTAACCAATTAGTTTCAAACTTTCCTTTTCTTGTCTTTGTCTTGTTGATTCTTTTGATTCTCTTTTAGGACAAGATCGCCTGTTTCAAACATTCAAGTTTTGATCTTCTTGTTATCATTTTAGCAAAGGTGATTTTGATAAGTTAGTAAATGATTTAATGTGTTGAGATTCCTTTCATCTAATAACTCAAGCTCATGTGATCTATATACTCAATACTCTTCCTCATCAATGACATGTTTTAAAGACACCCTTAAGGAGGGGAGATCAACCTCAATAGGAAAAATGATATTAGTTCCAAAGACTAGTGAATATGGAGTGGCTCCTATAGGTGTACAAATACTAGTGTGATAGGCCCATAAAGCAAGATTAAGTTGCGAGTTCTAATCACGACCAACTTCATTGATTGCTTTTTAAAGTATTTTCAATATAGTATTGTTTGAGTCCTTATCTTGACTATTGCCATGTGGGTAATAAGGAGTAGAAAAATGATGTTGGATATGAAATCAATGAGAAGGATCACAAATCTCTTAATTTTTGAAAGGTTTTTCATTGTCCATAATGATAGAATGGGGAACACCATATTGAAAAATGATATAATTTATAATAAACTTGGATATTTTCTTTTTAGTAATATTAGATAATGGAATGACTTCTACCCACTTTGTGAAATACTCAATGGAGGTGATAATGAACTAATGACCATTGGATGAGGGGGTGGATTTTTCCTACAAGGTTGATTCCCCATTTTAAAAAAGGCCAAGGAGTTTTTATTTGGTGTAACTCCTGGGTGGGTGCATGAATCAAATCTCTATGTTGTTCATATTGATGTCATTTCTTAGCAAATATTGTGCTTCCATAGTTGGCCAATAATATCTAGTTAGATTTTTTTTGACAAGGGTAGGCCTATTGTGAGAATGAAGGTGTTTTCATTGACGTCGATTGGTCAATTGGTTATCAACTGGTTGTTGTTTTCATTGATGTCATGGATGCAGGTTATTGGTTGTATATGTTGAGGATATTGAGAAAATTGTAATGAAGAAAGGTTTCAGGTGTTCAATGGTTGCTCTAAGTTTTTCTCTAGGATTTTCTTCTATGTTTATGTGGTTTAGATATGTTGATCATGGTTGTTGGAAGCTACTATATCTAGATTTTTGGCTTCTGATTCATTGTTTAGTACGATTTATGTTCACTAGTTGTGAACTGTGGTTTTCTATGCTTTTGGCTGAGGTCCGAGAGAAATGTTGTTGGTCCGGATTTAAATTTTGGTTAAGTCTTATGACTTGTAGTTCTAGAGTTAAGTTGTTATAATTGTGTTGAAGATAACTTTGGTTTCTGAAAGGATTTGATCATGCTAAGGGTTGTGTGTGCTTAATTGTTCTATGTGTTTTACACTGGTTTGGCCGACCTTGTGTTGAACACTACCTTTGAAGTTGATGAAGCATTTTGGGATCTATTTAGGTCCTCATCAAGCGTGTGTTTGGGTCGCTCTCATTCTAATTCCACCCTAGGATTTTTTGACATCGACCTAATTTGAATTTAATAATGGATGGTTGACTTTGGATATGTTTTAAAGTTGAAGATGGTATAAATACAGGATGAGTTAGTGGTGAAAGAATTATAAGAGATAAGTGCAAAGAAATAGAGTAGATAGATGTGAAGCAGATGTGAATCAGCGGGTGTATGTGATGAGAGTATGGCAGATCAGTGTGAAGTCTAAATGTTGAGTTTTTGAATGCAGTGAGCTGAAGGTGTACTCTACCATTCATGCATGTTTGCAAGTGCTTGAGTGAATCATGGTGGAAATCTCTATTGCATTGAGATTGTCTTCTCTCTATAACATATCTCTTCTATCTTCTTTGTATATTTGTGGCAGTGAGCCCTCCGGGTGAACCTTGTTGGACAATGAGTCTTGATCTAGACAATGAGTCCTTGTTTTGGAAATGAACCTTTTTCTCAGGAAGTGAGCCTTTTGTAATCGATTTTGATATTCTATATAGTATGATTTAATCCTCACCATTGTTTTCCCCTCATTGGGTTTTCCACATAAATCTAGTGTTACTGTGTTTGTGTGATGGTTTTCAGTTTTTGCACTTGCAATTATGTTTAATCATTTTAGCAGAGTTAAATATTTTTTATTGATATAAGTTTCGGTGAATGTTTTAAAAGGTAAAATTTGCTACAACTAATTCACCCCCCCTCTCAGTTGTCTTGTTCAACAATTGGTATCAAATATTGGTTCCTTGGAAAAGAGCTTAACCACTTAAGGAAGGTCCAAGATGGTTGGAAAAGTTACTCATGATTATCTGAGGTTCGATGGAACTAATTATGTTATCTGGAAAATACTAATGGAAGAATATTTGGAGTATTGTGGATATGGTGTGGAGAAATCTTACAAGAATACTTACACTCCTCCTACTAATGGTCCAAGTACAACTAATGAGATCAAGGCACATGAAGTGAATAATAAGGCAAAGTAAATTTTTAAGAATAGTCTTGTACATTCCAAGTTGATTAAAGTTCAAAATTTGAAGACTGTTAAGGAAGTTTGGGATACTTTGGAAAAGACACATGAAGGAGATGATAGGATCAAAGAGGAAAAGTTGCAGAACTTGGAGACATAGTTTGAGGTCCTACATATGTCTAAAGATGAGAATGTTAAAGCCTATGTATAGAGATTGGATGAAGTAGTAGCTAGAATGTGAGGACTTGGTGCTACAATAGATGAATTCAGGATTATAAATAAGATTCTTAGAACTCTCCTTGATGCTTACAGTGAAAAGGTATGTGCTATTGAAGAACATATAGATTACAAGACCTACACTAAAGATCAGTTGTTAGGAACTTTGATATCTTATGAGATGAGAAAGTCGAATTTGAGAAATGGATTCAAATCAGAAACTGCTTTTAAGGCTACAAAAATTGAAAATCCAAATGAAGAAAATCTTGATGAAATAGAAGATAACTTTGTGAGAAGGATGGAGAAAGGCTCCGAAAAGTATGAAGGTAAGTTACCCTTTAAATGATTTAGTTGTGGAGGAATAGGACATTATGCTTCGAGGTGTCCAAAAGAGCTAAGAGGAATAAACAAAGATATGAGAAAGAAAAGAAAGGTAAGAAGATCAACAAAGCATATTATGTGAATGATGATGCTAGTATATTTGATGAGGAATTTGATTATGGAGATCCTAATGACAATGAATGCTTGTTCTTGGCTATAAAAGATTAACCTACTTCTACTAATTCTGAAAAATAGGTGAAGGAATGCCCTCCAGAAAAGGAGAAAAATGAAGGTATTGTAATCTCTTCCCTACATGATAAATAGGAAAAGAACTATTCGGTTGTTGATAGTGGTTGTTCACATCACATGACAAGTGATAAGAGTAAGTTCATCAAAATTGAAAAATAAGATGGAGACTTAGTTATGTTTGGAAATGATACTGGTGCTAAGACTTGTGGGATAGGATCAGTAAGTTTTGATGGCAAGCATAATATTGATGATGTCTACTATGTTAAAGGTTTAAGGCATAATATTTTGAAAGTTGGACAAATGTGCAGTAAAGGATATAATCTTGTATTTGAGGATGAAATATGTGAGATTAGGAAAAATTCTAGAACAGTGATTGTTGCAGGAAAGAAATATGAAGGAAATATCTATCAACTTAAGGGTGTTGATAGATGATGATTTATGACTTAGATTAATGATAGTTGGTTATGGCATCAGAGAATGTGTCACATGAATTTTGATAACTTGGTGAGGATTAGTGCAGTTCAAGCTGTGAGATATTTACCAAGGATTACAAAGCCTATTAATACTATTTGTAGGAATTGTCAGTTTGGAAAGAAAGAAAGAAACCATTACAGATCAAAGGAACAATCTACTACTAGACTACTGGATTTAATTCATACAAATCTCAGTGGTCCTACAAGAGTGAGAAGTCTACAAGGTGAAAGGTACTTTATGCTTTTGATTGATGATAATTCTAGGTATACATGGGTTACATTTCTTAGAGAGAAATCAGATGCACTAGATAGATTCAAGGCATTCAAAGCTATGGTTGAAAATGAAGTAAATTTGAGGATAAAATGCTTAAGGTCTAATAGAGGTGGTGAATTCACTTCCCATGAGTTTAATAATTTTTGTGAAGTGCATGGCATAAAAGGGCAGTTATTTGCTCTAAGAACTCCTCAACATAATGGAGTTGTTGAAAGAAAGAACAAAACAATTCAAGAAGCAACTAGATCAATGATTTATGAGGCTGGTCTACCAAAAGTTTATTGGAGAGAAGCTATTCATACTGTTGTTTATGTATTCAATTGAGTTCAAGCAAGAGAAAACAATACAAAGACCCTCTATGAGCTATGGTGTGGAAGAATTCCTACTGTTAAGTATTTCAAGGTTATACCAGACAAGATGAAGAAAATTTAGGAAAGTTTGATGCAAGAAGTGATGAAGGAATTCTTGGATATTCTACTAAAAGAAAATCTTAAAGATGTTTCAATAAAAGACTAAGGAAGATTGTAGAAAGTACAAATGTCAAGGTTGATGAAGCAATGAAGAATTTAATTGATGTTGATGGGTATGTATCTAATGAACTTGATTACGTAAGGATTGAAGAAGTTGTGGAAGAACAAGAAAAAGATGAGCAAGAGAAGCAGAATGAAGAAAAAGAAGAAGGAGCTCTGGTGGTGTCCCCTAAGACACCTAGATATGTCTAGAAGAATCATTCAAAAATTTAGATCATTGGAGACAAGACAAAAGGAGTACTGAAAAGAAGCAAAGTTGTTGTTGGTGAGGTAAATCTGTGTTTACTTTCTGAGATTGAACCAAAGACTGTAAGTGAATCATGTAAAGATGAGCATTGGATGGAAGATATGAAAGAAGAACTTATGTAGATTGAGAAGAATCAAACTTGGGAATTGATCCCAAGACCGACAGACAAAAATAATATTGGATCAAAGTGGGTATTTAGAAATAAGTTCAATGAGAATGGAGAAGTGGTCATAAACAAAGCAAGGCTTGTGTGTAAAGGTTACTCACAAGTAGAAGGCATAGGTTTTAAAGAAAATTTTGCTCTGGTGGAAAGAATGGAAGCTATCAGGATGTTCTTAGCATTTGCTGCTCATAAAGATTTCAAAGTCTATCAAATGGATGCCAAGTCTGCATTTTTTAATGTTGAGCTAGAAGAAGAGGTCTACATGGAACAATTGGAAGGATTTCAATTGTCAGATCAACCAGATATGGTTTGTAGATTGAAGAAATATTTGTATGGATTGAAGCAAGCTCTTAGAGCTTGGTATACAAGGCTAGACAGGTACTCGATTCAAAAAGGTTTCAACAAAGGTATGACAAATAGTAATCTATATTTTAAAATTGAAAATGACAAATCTTGATTGTGGTTGTATATGTTGATGAAATTATTTTTGGAGGAAATGAAACTATGTGTAAGATATTTGTGGAAGAAATGAAAAAATAATTTGAGATGTTTATGTTTGGAGAAATGAATTTCTTTCTTGGGCTACAAATTAATCAAACAGAGAAGGGAATTTTATTTCACTGTCTAAGTATGTGAAAGAGATGTTGAAGAAGTTTGGGATGGATGGTTCCAAACTGGTATGCACTCCTATGGTGACTGGTTACAAATTAGGTAAAGATGATGATTCACCTAAGACTAATTAGAGAAAATATAGATCTATGATTGGTGGACTATTGTATTTGACTGCTACTAGACCAGATATTATGCATGGTGTTTGTCTTGTGGCTAGATTTTAAGAAGATCCTAAGGAAACACATGTTGTTGTTGTTAAAAGAATATTCAGATATTTGAATGGCACTCTAGATTATGGTTTATGGTATCCTAGGGATATTGACTTTACATTAAGTGCTTATACAAATGCAAATTGGGTTGGATGTGTAGATGACAAAAAAAGTACAATTGGTGGTGCATTCTTTCTTGGTTGTAGATTGGTGGAATGGTTGAGTAAAAAGCAAGATTTAGTTTCCTTATCTACTGTTGAAGTTGAGTATATTATTGTTGCATCTTCTTGTACACAAGTTCAATAGATGAAATAGACATTGAAAGATATCACAGTTGTGTATGATGATCCTATTTCTATCTTCTGTGATTACACAAGTGCAATTAACATTTCAAAGAATCCAGTGATGCACTCAAGGACAAATCATATATCTATTAGGTATCATTTCTTGAGAGAGAAGGTTATGGAAAATGAAGTAAAGCTTGAGTATGTCTCTATGAAGGATCTAATTGTTGATATATTTATGAAGGATCTTCCTAAAGATACTTTTGAGTATCTCTGGGAGAAGTTAGGGGTCATTTCCCCTCTTTTCTTGAACTAGATGCATATGGAGATGCATCAGTCCAGTGGGTGTATGGATCTATCTTTCTTCTGAACTGATGTTTTGGTGGCTACCTCTCAGGGGGGGTAGGTAGTGTCATGTGTTGTCATTATATGAGTAATTTTTTTTTAATGTCGAAGGGGAAATCAATGAAAAACATCCTTTTCCTTTTCCATTGATTTCAAAGGGGGAGAGGAAGAAGATGAAAAGAGAAAAGTATCATGTGAAAAAGATTATCTACTAAGGGGGAGAAACAAAAAACAAAATCATGAGAAGTGTGTTCAGAGATAGTATGTTGTCTTTGATGGTTTTTCACATCATATGTTTCCATCAATGACAAAGGGGGAGATTATAGCAAGAATGAAGGTGTTGTCATTGATGTCAACTGGTCAATTGGTTATCAATTGGTTGTTGTTGTCATTGATATCATGGATGTAGGTTATTGGTTGTATATGTCGAGGATATTGAGAAAATTGTAATGAAGAAAGGTTGTAGGTGTTCAGTGGTTGCTCTGAGATTTGATTCTATGTTTGTGTGGTTTAGATATTTTGATCATGGTTGTTGGAAGCTTCTATATCCAGATTTTTGGCTTCTGATTCATTGTTAAATGTGAGTTATGTTCACCAGTTGTGAACTGTGGTTTTCTATGCTTCTGGCTGAGGTTCGAGGAGACAATTTGTTGGTCTAGATTTATTTTTGCTTAATTCTTATGACTTGTGGTTCTAGAGTTAAGTTATGATTTTTTTGAAGATAACTTTAGTTTCTGGAAGGATTTGATCATGCTAAGGGTTGTGTGCTTAATTGTTCTATGTGTTTTACACTGATTTGGTTGACCTTGTGTTGAACACTACCTTCGAAGTTGATGAAGTGTGTTGGGACCTATTTGGGTCCTCATCAAGCATGTGTTTAGGTCGCCCTAATTCTAATTCCACCCTAGGATGTTTTGGCATTGACCTAATTTTAATTTAATAATGGATGGACGACTTTGGACATGTTTCAAAGTTGAAGATGGTACGAATACAAGATGAGTTAGTGGTGAAAGAAGTACAAGAGATAAGTGCAAAGAAATAAAATAGATAGATATGAAGTAGATGTGAATTAGTGGGTGTATGTGATACGAGTTTGGTAGATCAGTGTGAATTCTAAATGTTGAGTTTCCAGATGTAGTGAGCTAAAGGTGTACTCTATCATTCATGCATGTTTGCAAGTGGTTGAGTGAATCATGGTGGAAATCTCTATTGCATTGAGATTGTCTTCTCTTTGTTGATATCTCTTCTATCTTCTTTGTATCTATATGGTAGTGAGCCCTCTGGGTGGTTAACCATGTTGGATAGTGAGTCCTGATCCAAACAATGAGTCCTTATTTTGGCAATGAGCCTTTTGTAATCAGTTTTGATATTCTCTATAGTGTGATTTAACCCTCACCATGGTTTTTCCATCAATGGTTATTTTGCATAAATTTGGTGTTACTATGTTTGTGTGATGGTTTTCAATTTCTGCACTTGCACTTAATGTTTAATCATTTTAGTAGAGTTAAAGATTTGTGATTGATCTAAGTTTCAGTGAATGTTTTAAAAGGTTAAATTTGCTACAATTGATTTACCCCTCTCAGTTGTCTTGTTCAACAAGGCCCATTAGAATGTTCCCCACAAAAAAACACCTTCATGTGCCTCATGTAAGGTAATTTTAGCTTCTTTCAAGTTTAGACACCTAAGGACACCATCAAGACTACTTTGATATACAGTATCACCAAGGATGAAAAATTTGAGAAGATTTGTGAATAAATGTATTTTTTTGAGAATTAGAGAAGTTATATGGAAGTGTATATCACAGAGACAAGTGTAAACATCATGATACCAAGGGGGATCAAGACCAACAAGTTCATACACTAGTTCAACTTATGAAACATCAAAATCTAGGATTAGAAGTTGTTCTATCAAGAATTCACAATGATGAGTATTATGAGGCATGTCTAATAGAGATCCAATGGTAGTCATAGAATCGACATCTTTGTTATTTAACCTAGGTATTTGTTCAAGAGTGATAGTTGAAAAGTATTGTTTAAAACTGTCTACCATCCTCTTTTAGGGGAAAAAATTTCTCATCCTTTTTTTTAATAATCATCATTTACTTGTTTTAAAACCAATTGTGAATCTCCATAAACTTGAAGTTCCCTTATTTTCCTTTGGATTTCCATTATAAGTCTATTGATCAAAGCTTTATACTCCATAATGTTGTTTGTGCAAGGGAAAGCTAGTCTATATGATTTTGGGATACAATCACCTTGTGGTGTAATAAACAGAATTTTGGCCCCAAATCCATGTTGAGTGTATGATCCATCAAAATATAACTTCCACAAGCATCAAGGTTTAATGTTAAAGTTATCTCATTGAGAAATTTTGAAATAAGGGGATG
The DNA here is from genome assembly GCA_007258455.2 of Sequoia sempervirens. Classification (NCBI taxonomy): domain Eukaryota; kingdom Viridiplantae; phylum Streptophyta; class Pinopsida; order Cupressales; family Cupressaceae; genus Sequoia; species Sequoia sempervirens. The sequence continues at coordinate 84,536 of VDFB02169189.1, forward strand.
ATCCTCATCTAAAGGTGTGTCTCCTAATTAGTCTATAATGGTTTTTCCTTTGATAGCCTTGTGATTCACACAATCAATGCCAAATTCACTTAGGATCATGACCCACTTTGTCATACGACCAGTTAGAGAAGCCTTAGATACAAGGTGCTTTAAAGGACCAATATTAGAGATGGACTTTGTTTGATGATTAAGCATGTAGTGTCTCAATTTTTGTGATGTAAAGTAATGGCTAAACATACCTTTTCTATTGGAGTATAATTTAGCTCATATCCTACCAGGGTATGAATGATATAATAGATATCTCTTTCTTTTCTAGTATCATCTTGTTGTGCGAGAAGAGCCCCTAAAGTAGTCAAAGTGGTAGATATATATAATAACAAATGTTTCCCTTGAATGGGTGGCATCAAAACTGGTGGTGAAGCTAGATAATTTTTCAATTAGTAAAAGGCTTGTTGGAACTTGTCATACAATTTAAATGTGATATTTTTATGTAAAATATGTGTGAAAGGGTGGCCCTTTTTGCTAGTGGAGCTATAACTCATCTAATTGCTTGAAGTTTACCTTGAAGACTACACAAGTGTTTTAAATTTATTAGAGGAATATCAACTATTTCTTCTAATTAGAGTGGATCTACTTCAATTACTCTATGAGAAATAATATATCCAATCAATTTCCTAAATTTTACACCAAAAACACATTTTTGGGGGTTTAATCTCACTTGATACTCTTCCAATCTAGATCAAAAATGACCTCAAGCACTATTAAGTGACCTTTTCTTGTGATAGATTTTCCAAATAATTCATCTGCATGATCTTCCATGATACTATGAAAAAGGTCATGAAATATTGTTGTCATTGGTCTTTGATATGTAGTTCTAGTATTATTTAAGTCAAAAGGCATAGCATTCCAACAAAATGTACCCTAAGAACAAGTGAAAGTTGCTTTATGTTGATCTTTAGGGGCAATATTAATTTGATTATAGCTTGAAAAATCTATTCAGTAAGGATAGAATTTTGTGTCCAGCTATTAAATCCACAATAATGTCTATGTTGGGTAGGGGAAAATCATCTTTAGGACAAGCCTTGTTTAAGTATCTAAAATTGTACATATGTGGATGCCCCTAGTGGATTTTCTAACTAGAACTAGGATAGAACCCACTCTATATAATCAAAATTTCTAATGAATCCAACATCCAAAAACTTTTGAAGGTCCACTTTGACCAATAAAGCTACTTGAGGATGTATCTTATGTTGTTTATATTTAGCTGGTTTTGCATGTGGAAAATTTGTTAAATGGTGAACTACAAATGCAAGGTCAAGGCCTGACATGTGTACATAAGACCACACAAAAATTATGGTTCTATTTTTAAATAATGGCATAAATTTTCCATTCTCTTGTGGTGATAAAAATGATGAAAAATATGTGATTTTAGGTTTTCTTTATTGTGCCTAGGTTTGCCTCTTGTGATTCTTCTATCAATATAGATTTTTTTTTTTATACTTAGACATGGTGGGAAGATCAAGGTTCCCATTTTCTTCCTCAAATAATGAAAGAGTGTTTTTTCCTTAAAGGATTATCTCACTATGTTTAATTGTTTGTTGTTGTAAATAAGGGGTTTTGAAGTTTCACCAAAATATGATTTCTCATCAAGTTTTATGATAAAATGAACTTTATGATCTCCTAAAGGCATAGTTTTCTCTTAGTCCCATAAATTTTGTAATAGCCTCATCATTTTGGAATGTATCTAGAATTGGTGGTCCTTGTTGATCCCAATCTATAGTTGAGGATAAACAAGTGAAAGATCTTTAGATTGTGGTGTGGAGGTATATGATATGATTGATAAAGTGCAAATAGAATAATCTAAGAATACATTAGTGATATGCATAGAGTCTTGAAAATTATCCCTTTTGGAAGTTTCAAAAATTGGAAAAACCTCAACTACCTTAAGTTCAAAAGATGCTTTTTTCAAGGACCCATACCCAAGTCCTTTAGTGTTATTTATGTTCTTCATAGATATTGACTCTATGATTCCTTGTTCTTTATATCTTAAGATGCCTTTTCCTTTATAACACATATTCTTGATTATACAAAGGCCCTTAGGATATTTATTAGATGGAACTATGGGCATGTTTTATTCTTCCTCTTTATATAGCCATGTAGAAATATCATCTCTTATGGTTTCCTTGTCTAATTCAACCCATCGTGAAAATGTTGTTGATTTGTTCTTGATAAAAAATATTGCTAAATCTTGTTTAGGTTTTAGTTTCCCATACAATTTTGGTGAAAGTGGAAGTTAGCCCACAAAAAAACCTTGTTACATGTTATACTCTCCCAACCAATTGTCATTAACTTGGACCTTGATCTTAGGAATAGTGGTATGTGGAGTGGAAGATGAGGATCAGATAGATGGGTCTATGTAAGACGATGAAGGTGAAGCTACATGATGTTAGGTATTTGGATAATTTTTTGATACTTTTATTCTAAGTTTTTGCAATATTCAAAAGGGCAAGGATCTCCATAAATAGTAACTTTGACATCCTCATACTAGAATTTTAGGCATTGATGATATGTAGATGGAACAAATTACAAGGCCTATATCCATGGACAACCAAGAAGGATGTTATATGGGAGATCAAGATCCAATACCTAACAAATGATATCCACTATAGCAGGATCAACTTGAATTTGAAATTTTATTTTCCTTCATATTCACACTTAACATCATCATAAGATTTTAAGGTGATTCATTTTTGGGAATCAATGCCACCATCAAAGTATCCTAATTGTTTTACTAGTTGTAGGGTGTAAATGTTTAGGCCTGTTACACCATCAATCATGACTCTCTTGATTCTATTTTATGGATGAATACTTCTAGGTATAAGGCTTCATTATGAGATGGATTAATGGAAGGAAGGTATTTTTAAGTGAAAACCAAATAATGGGGAGCTGAAATATGTCCTACCATGGCTTGAAATTACATAATACCTATGTTATTGGGTATCAAAGGCTCTTGAATAGAATTTTCTAATATTTCCTTATGTGCAGGGATATTTTTAGTAGCTTTAGGATATATATTTGTATTGGTATTTTATTTAGATGATCTAAAAGATTGTAATTATATTAAGAAGATGGTACAGATTAGTCCCCTTGAAAGGTTATCTTACTCATATGTTTAGTTACTACACATTCATGATTTTTATCTAGGTTAGTTATGGTAGAGACATAATGAATGCTCTTCCCTAGGTGAGCCATGGTATAGTCATATAGAATAGAAGCATAATTGGCCACCTTTGGATTGCTATCTTTATTTGAGGGTTTTCCTTTTCCATGTTTTGGGATAAGATCTTGGAATCATTTGAGATCATTATTAGTTGAAGGTGGATTTTCTATAGTAATGTCACATTGATCTATAAAGTCCTAAATAAGGTTTTTCAATTTGAAGCAATCAAAAGTATTATGTCCTTTCATTCTATGGTACTCATAATATTCATTCTCTCTGTACTATGGAGGTTTGACTTGATGTTCAATTTTTTCTATTTCTAGTAATGTGACAAGTTTAGGTCAAATTAATTTTTTCAAGGTTTATTCAATAGGTTTCCAAATTTAAGGTAATGATGAAGGTGTGAATCATGCAAAATAGTAGAAAAAACAACAAAAATACCAAGTTCACACTTTGATAGTCATTCAATAAAGCTAAATATATTGGCTCAAAATTAAACAACAAGAAAAGTCATCATAGCAAAGACCTTGATTTGTTTCATTATGGGTTTCTCTTCAAAGTAATATAACCATGTAAGTACAATGATAGTATGATAGCAATGATAATGATAGATTCTAAAAGATGGATGATACCTTTTCTTGATAATAATAATGATAGATTCTCAAAGATGGATGATACCTTTAATTGATAATGATAATGATAGCTTGATTGTTTGACAATGCTTGACAATGATAATGTTCTTGATCATAATGCAAGCTAGCTAGGAGATTGATAATAATGATGATCTAGGAGATATGAATGAATGATGGCTTTGTATTTATATGATTCACTTAATATTTGATCAATGGTGGAGATTAATTAGAAAGATCAATGGATAAGAAAAATTAAGATAGGGTCTAGGAGCTAAATTTGAATGATGAAAGAGGGAAAGTTAAAGGACTAAATAAATAAATATATTTAATTCATAAGAGTGTAGTTAGAAAAATAAATAAATATTTATTTATTTATTTTAGAGGGAAATATTTAGTTTAAAAATTATTTTAATTTATTTAATTTAAGAGAGGAGTGTTAGCTATGGGTGGTTGGGTGGGTGACTCTCTACAAACATAATTGTAGAGAGTCATATTTTGTGGCATCAGTAATGGATCTTTATCCCTTCAACAATTGCTCGAGGTTATGCTGTCATTTTGCAATTTTCAAGGGGTAAATTTTGAATTTTGACACACAAGATAATCCGATCTTAGCTAGAAGATTTTTGCCAACATACTGCCAAGTTGGCCATTATGGTCACCAACCTCTAATTCACGAAGCTTGCTCTATTTAAACACATAGACATCATGGTTTTAAGTGAAATTCAAGTGTCGTCTTTTCAAGTGGACGGTTCACATGGTCAAGATCTAGTGGCTTAACATGGCTTCATTCATGACTATTGAGGCTTCACTTATAATGATGTGTAAACAATTATTTTTTATGTTCAGTGTATTTTGTGATTTGTCATTTTGACAAAGCCTTGGGACTCTCATAGGCTATTTGGAGGGTTAAATATAACAACTTTGGTCTGTTTTGATTATGGTGATGTTCATTATCCATGTCTCAGTGAGTGAATTAGCTTGTGGTAGCATGGATACACTGGTCCAGTTGTTGAGTAGCAAACATCAAATGACCTTTATGGGCCCTGTGAAATCATTAAGGATGAAGTGCATTATATGCCACCCAGATTATCTCACTTTCACGGCAATGAAATTCATCACAGGCAAAGGTTTCATGGAAGGTGTCGAAGGGTATTGACTTGAGACTAATATTTATTCAAGAGTATTGGTTGGTCTTCTAGATGCAAATGTGCCCAAGAAGGAAGCTAAAGTTCTGATGCATAAGCTATTTAAAAAGGAATTTTTGGTTGGGTTAGAGGAAACATTAGTAACAGCTACACTTGGGGTTGGAATCCCTTGCCCTTGTGATTTGGGTCTTCTCAAGGTACTGAGGAAAATAGTCAAGTATTATCCATTCCTCTTGGACTTGCAGGGCATGGATTTGATCAAGCACTGCAGGTTGGCTGCCACTAGGGTGGAGTTTCTCAAGAAAAAGTTTCCTCTCCATGGTGCAGAGTTCTACTCAAAAGTATGAATTTTAGGATCTTCACCCAACAAAATCTTTGGTAATAATGGTGTTCATGTTGGTTTTTTTGTCAATTATAGTAGTATAACGAGATACGTCCCTACACGGTCAATTTTGGAGTGCTCTTAGTTTTATTTTGTCAAGGATGTTTTGGGTTTGTGGGTTGCTATAGGGTTTGCAAACTGTGAAAATCTTCTACCCCTATGTCCATGGGCTAGCATTGTAAACTTTTTGCATTATCAATATAACTCCTCTTTTATCTATCAAGAAAAAAGAGAGGAGTGTAAGCTAATTAAATAATTTTTGAAAATTATTTAATTATAGAAGAGCAAATATAATTTGAATTTGATTGATGTTGGGGAGAAAATGATAAGAATGAATTGATTAAATAATTAAAAAATATTCAATTAATATAGATATGATAAACAAAATAAGATAATTAAAAAATATTTAATTATTATGGATAAAAAGGGAGAAAAATTAAATTAATTAAATAGTTAAAATTTATTTAATTAATATAGATAGAAGACTTGATGAGAAAATGATGAAATGCAAAGATGCAAATATATTAGTCATTTTTAGATGTCTACAACTACTACACAATACGAGAAACATTTGATTCATGAAACATTTAATCACATAAAACAATACTTATTTACTATCATTTACTATTGTATCTTAAATGCATATTCCTAATAAATAAAAGTTATTTATGATGGTTTTCTCAATACTAAATTATCATTAATTTATTATTTTACTTAGAAAGAATCTTCATTAGTTTGATATTTAAGTGAGATTTTTCATTCACTCATATTAATAATACCAATGTCCCTTATTACTCCTAAGAAATTTATACAGATGATGTCATAGATGTCATTGTTGCATCTATATTAGGTTGTAGGTGTAATAGTTCAAATATAACATAATTAACCATAAAAATGAACCAAAAGCATCATTTAATACTAAACAATATAATATTTTGATTTTTATATATTTTTTAAGTTTTTAAATAAAATTTAAATTGAAAATTCTATAATACTATCTAATGGGTAAATTTACTCAATGAAATTGCATATAATAATTAAAAACTTAAAGTGAAATCTATTAAATATTATTATAAAACTAAATTAGCAACTCATAATAATTAAGTAATATTGTTCAATACTATTAAATAATTAAATTTCATATGATAAAAAAATTCTATTCAAATAATAATTGGTAACTAATTATATATTAAAATAAATTAAAAAAATATAAGAAATAAAATCACTAATAACTAATTAACATAATTTATGAAAAAGTAAACCTTAAAACATAAAAGATATTTCATAGAATACTATATTTTAATGTCATTCTTAGAATAATTTTTACTACATATCAAAGTTATTCTAATATACCATTCAAATATATCAACTTAGATTATTATTAATATTCTTATAAGAATAAACTAGTTATAAATTTTTAAATCATATAAAAATTATTAAATTTAAATCTCAACAATAATACAATTTAACCCTCCTATGTTCCTTCTATTCAACATGAGAATGATCTTATATTAATTGTACAACTTGAAAATAATCATTTATGTAATTAGGCTTAAAAGATCAAGGTTCTAAATGTACTATCCCAAGTCCTAAGCTCATAACTCAATAAAATCCTACTAATAATACCAAATTAATAGGAATATTAAAACATTCATATATGTATATGATATAATAACAAACTAATTATCCCAATGACTACTACAAAGAAATAATATTATCAACTATGGCTACTACCAACAAATAATTAACACAACATATAGCACAATTGTCTTATATTCAACAAAAGCTAAATAGTTGTATCTTCAACCATTAGATAATAAGTTAATATTGACAATAAAAATAATAAATTAAATTAAGAAGATATAGGAAGAGATAAGTTGCAAATTCATATTCATTCTAATGGAAACACACACAGACAACAGTTGCAGGTTTAACCTCCATAAGGTCCATAAGTCTACTTCAATAGCATGCTTAAACATATTGGTTAAATAGAATATTTAAGAATTAATAAATATCATTTTAGGTTTAACTATAATACATAAGTATATCCACATAGGTTTAAAGTTATAATGTATTTATAGCTATTTGTCTTAACCCTATAGTTAATATGGCTTAGCAAGAGTATAAAATCTAGTTGTTTTATTATATGTGTGAAAATGAAGTCAGGAAATCTGAGCAGAATGTTAGTATCAAAAAATAAACCAAATACATAAGAGTACAGGTCAAAAATGATGTACTTGCATTAAGGAAATGAGGTGAATATATAAGATAAATGAACAAAATAAATTTTAGTTTTTTGTGGGAAAGGTTTGTTCAAATTTCTCAACAAACTAGAGGTGGTTAGGAGTTAGTTTCTACTTAACTATAGCTTACCAGCAAAACTAAATCAAACTAAGCAATATTAACAACTTGTGTGGGTAAAATAAACTTATGAGGTAAAAATCCCACACTAACACCCCCTTAAACATAGCTTAGGTGGGGAAAAATATTGGGTCCTAGAAACTAGGCCTTCTAAGGTACCCAAGTACAATGCAATCTCTCATAAAGTGCAAAAAGAGATAAAACCCAATGGGAAAAAAGTCCCACCCAAAAGAGAGAAAAGATATGTGTACATGTGAAAAAAGAATGTGGGACTTGACATGTCCTCTTGTGCTACTTTGATCACACAAGTATAACCAACATCCCTCAAGGAAGTACCTCATATTCCAAAGGTGAATACATGAAGAAGAATACTAAAGATGATCCAAGATATGCAAACAATATTCCTCCCCTTATGAAGAAATAAATATAATGGTGAATGTAGAAGAAAATCCCTCAAGAGATATGGTAGAACAAGTCTTAAGAAGTTTTAAGTCTTTGAACTCTACTCATGTGTCTCCATGTTGATACCAAAATCTTCCACAATGAAGGTAGGTATTCTAGGCCACACTGCTAAAGATGACAATCTAAATGTTTGTGGAGACGAATGTAGAACAAGATCTAAAGAAGTGATGAATGAATGTGGATGTCAATGCATTTCATGTGGCTATAATGCACTCATGAGATGTATTACAAATAATCTCCATAATTCCTCAGTGAAACCTCTTGGAACTTTGTATTAGTAACAGGTGCAAGGAAAAAAGAACTATCATCAAGAGAAAGACAAGATTCTCAAGAGTGTCATCTTGATTTTAAATGAGGGACTCTACAAAAAAACAATATATTTATGGTAGAAAATGGTCCCAATAAAGTGAATCCAAAAGACATAAATGATATTGCTACAAAGAATCATTAGAAGCTCTTGAAGAAGCAACTTTGAACTCTGAAGTAGAAAAATTATATGGAGGAGATGGAGTGTCAATGTATGTCAACCAAATAAGTTTATCATCTCATTAGGATGTGTCCACACAAGATGGGGCAACATAAGTCTTACTATCATCCAAGGAAACATCACTATCAGATGAAGATCCAAAGTCTCCAAACAACTATTGGATGATGGTACAAGAAGTAAAAGGGCACTAAGTGTGCTCTATGTGATGTACAAAAAGAATGATTAGTCCATAGACCATGTCATTCTTGTTAAATCATGAATTCTTTTATTCATAGTCACTTGGTTCAAGAATGAGTTCAAGGAGATAAGGCACTAGATCCTACTCAAGACTTATTTAGGAGAAGGAAATAATGGATTTAGGGATTGGATATATGTGGTAGGGTAATGTAGAATAATAATGCAATGAATTAGAGACTTTTGGGATCCATTGGAGAGGAAATTGGGAGGCCAATAGAAAAATGGTAAGGAAATCAATGTAGAGAGAACTTGATAAGGATAATTTAATTACGGGGATGTATAATATAATAGAGATCATTATTAATGGAATTCCAATGGGGGAGATCTCTAATGAAAATATTCAATGATGGAGCTTAATTAAATTGTAGCTCTAGAGAGAGTATGAGAAAACTTGGCGTCAAGTAATAATTTTTGTCCAACAATTTTTAAAAGCAATGCATATATGACAATTAGGATAAGTGTTAAGGAAAATCCAAGTTTAGGATTTTATCCTTGTGTAAGTTTAAACATTCAACTTTTTAAATTAGACACCTATGTTTTATTATTTAGGTGTCTAGAACATCAATGTAGAAGTGTCCTTTTTAGAAATTTAATATAATTTTTTAGGGGTCTAAAAAAATATTGTGGTGGTTAAATTGATCCAATTTTAGGTAAATTCATAGAAAAATTGCAAATGGATCATATGAAACACCTATAGGAATGGACATTAAAACACTTTTAGAAAATTAATGGGAGGACTATGAAGTATGTAGTTTTTGACCTTACACACTTTTCTTCCCTCTTGTTTAACACTCACTTTGGCTCCCTCTTGAGATATGCTATCCTACTATTTAATTCAACTTGGTTTTGTGCATAAACTAACTAAAACCTAAAATTAAAAATCCATCAATCCATATTAGTTCCCACTTATGTATACCATTGCTCATTACACCCATTTACACATGTACTAGACTAGATTACAACATGACTATGTTGCTTGGACAAAATCATGCATGTGATCATATTCCTTAAGTTCAATCTTATTTTTCACTTCTCTTGAGCTATCCCTTTAGTCCAATGTGATCACTACCCATTAGCTTACATGCCAAAATATTTAAGTTCCTAATATGTCTTCTTTAAAAATATGCTTTAGGACATATCCACTAGTGTTATCCATTCACAAGAGACTCCTTAAAGCACATCATCAAGTAGCAACAAGAAAATGCATTAGTAATCAATAAAGACTCCATGTGTATTTTTTATTATGATGTCTTTTGTTTCTTTCAATCTTGTATAACTAACAAGGGGGTTTGACTTAGAGTTCTTTGATCATCGTATATTAGATTCCCAAGATGTTTCTTCGCACCACCATGTCTTGAAAGCAATTATCCTCGTAGGTCACATTAGTTTTAAAGACTTTTAGTTAGATAGGATGAAATCACCCTATATGAATGAATCATGATGAGTGGACTAGATGACATACAATTTCATCCCATATCAAAGAAAATTAGGGATCAATTAGTTCAGGTACTCTACACATAATTCTAATATCAAATTTGAAGTCCAATTAAATAGGTCACGTTACTTCAATCCAAGGAAGGGTAAGAATATATAAAATCACAATTCAATATAGCTATGAAAATATTAATCCTCCTATTTGCATTATCAATTATATTTTCCAATCATCAACTCTTTATCTAATTTTTAAATGTTTGAATTAGTTTTTTTTATTCATAATAATTTATTAAATTAACATAAAAAATTTGGAACAATAGGCCAGCCAGGCCAAGAAAATGAAGAATAGAGAGCTAGAAGAAACTTAGGAGGAAAGAAGAAGCCTAAAAGGAACTAAGGAGAGAGAAAAATACATAGATCCTTGAAAGCATTAGAAGATGACCAGATACATACCACATGGGGCATAGTTGAGGATTGTAATATGGCAACGCTATGTAGGTCTAGCTGTGCAGGCTAGGGGAAACCCTAGCCATGATTTTCTTTGTTGGTTGTGTATGCATGTGATTAAGGTGTTGGGGGATGGTCAGAGTGGTCAGTCCTGGGGTGGGGTGTCTCTTTTTTATGTTGCATTCTTATATTTGTTGGTGTCGTATCTCTTTGCTATTTTTCTTTGTTTTCCTTGTTATGTTCTTGGCTGCGTGGGTGGCTGCAAGGTCTTTTCTAATTTTAGGGTCCTTTTTGTTCATGTTGGGAGTTTCCTAGTGTTATGGATCATACAGATCCTTCTTCTTCCATGCATGCAAAGTATATGGAGATTTCAAATAAGTCTCTAGCTAGCAATGGTCCTTTTTTCTTAGAAAAGTTTTCTTAGGCTTAAAAAAGTGAATGGATGTTTGGAGATATGCCTTGAGCGTCTCATTTTGGTGATCCAACTAGAGTCTGTTATAGAGGATTTCACCTATTGGAGCAATCATGCATTGATTTGCAAATTCATGGGGATCTGCCTCTCGTTGCCAGTTTTGGAATCTTGGACTCGAAAGGTTTGGAACCCTGAGGGTGATATGGAGATAAAGTTGGCTGCCAACAATTATTTCATTGTTATATTTACATGTGTGGTAGACTGAAATAAAGGCTTTTGAAGGTGGACCTTATTTCTTCAATCAGGTTGGAATTTTCATGAAACCTTGGCATGTGGATTTCAATTTAGCTGAGGAGCTTCCTACACAGGTTCTCATTTGGGTTTGTCTCCCATTAGCCCCACTAGAGTTTTGGAGAAGCGACATCTTGCATATGATTTCTCTGCTTTTTGGCAAGCTAGTTGGGTTGGCTCAACACATTTTGGACCAAAAGGTAATTACTTACGCTCGTGTTTGTGTCCAAATAGGTTTAAATAACCCTTTTCCAAATTCTTTGGAATTATGTCTTGGATCAAATTCTTGGGTTCAACAACTGGACTATGAAACTTTTTTGTTCAGATGTTGTTTTTGGGCACTTGCAAAGGAATTGTTCTCAATTCAATCGAGCAATTAGGTTGGCTAGCTTGAAGACTAGCTCCAATCCTAAGAATGATAAAGGGAAGGTCTGAAGAGAACCTTGAACTCCTATGGTTGTTGATGTGGTGGACAAGGAGGGTTTCATCTCGGTCAAGCCCTATAATAAAGGGAAAGGTCTGAAGAGAACCTTGAAGGATAGGCAATATGATGGGGTTTTTAATCGGTTTAATGCTTTAAAGGACTTGGCTCAAGAAGAGGGAATTTTGGTTGAGTTTTCAACTGGTGTCGAGTATTTAGGAGTGAATTTGTCAAGGGATAAAGGGAATGAACTTTTGAACTTTCCTTTGGGGGAAGCACAGGTTGAGCATATGGCTACAGATGTGCCATCTCATATTTTAGTTGAAACTTAACCAAGTGGGCCTTTTGGTCTTACAGGGGGTGGCTACCTTGGCAGATTCAGTTCCTTCTCAAGCAAGGGAGGCTCTAGATGCTAGTAAGAATAGTAGGACCTACAAGTTTTAGGTTTGCAACCAAAACCTCTTAAAAAGGGGCCTCTAGAGAAGGCTTCTAAGGTCGGTTGCAAGAAAGACATAGAGAAGGCTAAATTGACTAAGGAGAATCTAGTGGAATCAGGGTTAGTAAATACCATTGGCTGCCACTTTTACCACTCTCAAAAATGATTGTTATTTCATAGAATGTGAGGGGTATGAATACTATCCCTTGACAAAAGGCTATTCATGAGATGATTAGTGCTCATTATCTTGATATTGTCTTTCTTCAAGAAACTAAGCTATATGTGGATTGCATATTGAATAGAGCCCCTTATGTTTGGTCTCATGGTTCGTGTTACTGTATTTGGGATCAAGGAAATTTTTGTGGTGTGGCTTGCTTTTGGGATCCAAGGAATATTGTTCCTCTCTAGTGGATTTTGAGTCACTCTTCTATGCCTGTGATTGCTTCTAGTCTGGATTTAGGTGAAACCTGCCTCTTTACCAATGTTTATGCTCCTCCTAATCTTATTGGTAAAAAATATTTATGGTCTAATGTTAGATATATTTATTCTTTTCCTCCCTTGCTCCCATCGATTATAGTTGGGGACTTTAATGTGGTTATTTGTCTTGAGGAAAAATTTGGCAAGAATGCCAAGTTAGATTTGTCTGCTAGCCTTCTCAGGGATAATATAAAGCTCCTAAATTTGGTTGATGTGAAGTTGAGTAATGGTATTTTCACTTGGAATAATAGGAGGTGTGGTGATAATGCTATCTCTAAGAGGCTAGGCATATTTCTTGTTTATTAATTTTGGGTTAGAGATAGGTGTACCACTAGTTCTGAGATTTTAGATTGGAAAGGGTCTGATCACTAACTGATTAAGTTTTTTTTGTTTCTTTCAGAGCTTCTAGGAACCCATCCTTTAAGTTCTAGCTAATGTGGTTGTGGGACCCCTCTCTTCATGATCTTATAAGTGTTGGTGGCTTCAAGGGAAGCCTAATCATGGTAGGGCTATGTACTCCTTTTCCAAGAGACTATAGTACATGAAGTATAGACTCAAGAAGTGGAACAAACAATGCTTTGGCAACCTTCACTTCAACAAAATGTCAGCTCCAGATCTAGGATCATGGTCTTACAAATGATTTGCTTAGGAAGGAGGTTGTTGTTGTTAAGGAACTAGAGGAATAGGAGTTGTAGGATGAGATCTTCTGGAAGCAAAAGTCTCGAGTGGATTGGCTTCAAGAAGGGGATCATAAAATTTCATTTTTCCATAACTCTATTAAGACTAAAAGGATTGGGAATATTATTCCCTCTCTGTTGTCATTAGAAGGGGTGCAACTTGCTTCTAAGGGTGAGATTTATAGGGAGGCTTCTCATTTCTTTTTAGAGTTGTTTACCAAGGAAACTCTCTTTGCTTGTGGTGAGGAGAACCTTATTTTGGATTGTATTCCCTCATTACTTTCTAATGAGATGATTATGGACCTCATGCGCCCTATCTCACTATCAAAATTGGAAGAGGTTGTGTTCCAAATGAAAAAGGTAAAGCCCTAGGTCCAGATGACTTTCCTATTAAACTCTTCTAGGAGTTTTGGGGAATTATCAATTTGGACCTCCTCGAGGTAGTTTAGGAGTCATATATCAATAAGAAAATGTTACGTGCCTTGAATTCTACTTTTTTGGCTCTTATTCATAAGAAAGAAGGAGCCAATTACTTTGATCACTTTAGACCTATTGCTCTTTGTAATGTGGTTTACAAATATTACTAAATTGATTGCCGAGAGACTAAAACCTTAGCTCCACTCTTTAATTTCTAAAGAATAGGGTGGTTTTGTTGTTGGAAGGCAAGTTATGGATGAGGTTGCTTCTGGGAAAAAGATCAATGAGGGAAAATCTTCAATATTCTTCTTCAATACTCCTCACCTTATTCAATACAAGATTGCTTGAATTCTTTGGTTTCATATTGGCTCTCTCCCACTGTCTTGTCTTGGGATTCCCATTTCGGTGGGGTCTAATCTTAGAGATATTTGGTAGGATTTTTTGGATAAGTTTCATGGGAGGGTTAGTCATTGGACTTGTTGGTGGCTTTCATCGCTAGGATGTGTGACTCTTTTGAAATTGGTTATCCATGCCCTTCCTATTTATAGATTCTTTGTGCAAGTTTCTCCCTCTTGCTTTGCTAAGGAGTTTTATGCACTTGCCCATCAATTTCTTTGGACAAGTAATTTGACTTCTTCAAAATGGAGCCTTGTGAAGTGGGATTCTATGTGCAAGCCGAAACAAGAGAGTGGTCTTGGGCTCAAGCCTGCAGGTTTGAGTGGCCAGGTCTTAGCTACTAAGTTATACTAGTGTTGGTGCACCTATTAGGATTAGGATTGGGCTAGAATTCTCACTCTTGAGTATCTTCCAAGGGTGAGCTCTATTGAGGTTCCTTGGTATAGCCTTTCAGGGAAAAGGTCCATGATTTAGGATACTCTCAAAAGAGGGGCAAAGCTCATGAAGAAGGGCCATTTTGGATTTGTAACAAAGGCTCTAATACCCTCTTCTAGCATGATTCATGGCATGGGCATCCCCCCATCTTGACTATGTTTCCTCATTTACAACCTCTTTGTGACAATTTGCTTGCTATTGGTTGAAGTAAAGTGGAGGATTTTAAAATGGTTCAAGCTTTGGGTTAGATGGAGGTGATGCATTTGAAGGCTCCATAGGAATGGTCGTTAAGCAGCATTGAGGAGGCTCATCAAGAGCTTGCTAGTATTTTGGCTAACGAGTTGTGTAATTCCCTTTTTGGGAGGGATATTCTGGCTTGGGGCCTTGATCCGAAGGGAAAAAATTATGTTTCCTTAGGCTATTTGGAGTTGGATAGACAGGTTTATGGGAGGGTCAACGTGCCTTGGTGGAAGCGGGTTTGGAACAAATTTTCTTGGCCTAAGTGTTATTTCTTCTTATGGCTAGTGGTCCAAAATTGTTGCCTTACCTGGGATAATTTGTGGAAGAGAGGTTTTCAAGGCCCTTCTATTTGTTTCTTTGCAAGAATAGTGAGGAATATTCCCCTCATTTGTTCTTCCAATGCCCTTCTCAGGAGATTTGACACTTTTGGTGGGAGGCTTAGAACCATGCTTACATTCATGCCACTTCTTTGGTTGAATTCCAAGATAGTATGGGTAGACCTCCTGCTCAAACCTATTTTCTTAAGATTACTTGGATTATTGGCCCCATTTTTATTATCTGGAATTTGTGGTTCGAAAGGAATCAAAGGTTATTTCAAGGTGTGCAAGTTGTGGTAGCTTAGTTATGGAAAAATATCCCTAGTAGGGTCTAGGAGACCATTTCTACGAAATGTGATTTGTCTGAGACTGTGAATCCTAGTGATGTGGATATCATAAGGAACTTGAAGCTGGAGGTTGATGGGTTGGGTTCCCCTTTCGGTGGAAGGCCTCGTCATACCAAGTAGAATGTTCAACAGGAGGGTAAGTGGACTCTCCCACTTAGTGGTTTTCTGAAGGTGACTATTGATGGTTCCTTTAGGGGGAACCCTAGGCATGCAGGGATTGGTGGCATTTGCAAGGATAGTGGAGGAGGTACGATGTTTTTCTTTTTTGCAGACCAATAATCTTATGGAGGCCCTTGCTATTCTTCATGTGATGGAAAGAGGGTGCTCCCTCGATTGGAGACAAATTATTTGTGAATTTGATTCATAGATTGTTGTGGATATGATAAATGAAAAAAGGTTAGAGGGAGCTAGTTGGTGACTGGTTGTGGTGGTTAAGCAGTTTTTGAGCTTATGTAGTTCTTTGGAGTTTATCTCCTTTCGTCATATTCCTAGGGAGTGGAACAAAGCAGCGGATTACCTGGCCAAGTGGGCTTCAAAGCATGAGGAGGGGTGGGATGTTAGGGATTGGGGCGTTTTTCCTTCAGATTATGTGGTGACTTTGGAAAAGGTTATTTTGGAGGACAAGAATATGTAATTAGCTCTTTTTAGGGATCCCTTGGGGAACCCTTGTTATTTCCTAGCCTTTTATGTATTTCTTCTTGATTTTTCAATAAAAATTTTACCCCCTTTTTTAAAAAGTTAGACACCTAAATAATTTATAAAATGTTTTACTTCCATACATGTTCCAATTACTAGGTGTATGCAATAGACACAATCTTTCAATGTGCAATGGCATGAGGACATGACCAATTTCAAAGGGTACACATGTATGAAAAATAATGGGTAAATTATGGTAGACTATATCATTCTCTTAAGATTTGAACTATAAGATTATAGATAAAAATAGGAAAATCATTAAATGATCTCAAAATTTCTCATAATCTAATAGGGTGGTACTTGTGAAATTTTTTGCCTCTTAGCATTTTTAGGTGCTTCTATATCTGGTAAAAGGTCATTTTATAGGGGTCTTTGTAAACTTTCATTAGGTTTTTTCGTAAAAAATCCTAAACCATGGCAAAAACCCTTGCACTTTTGTTCTATTTCCATGTTAACTACTTGCCCCAATTATTTGGTCCTTTAAGTTATAATCTGATGGCCTTTGTTTCATGCTTTTACTAGCCCCCTTTCCTAGAGCACTAGATATACTCATTACCATCATGTGCGTATAAATCCTTTTAAAGCCTTGCACTTTAATTGGTCCCACCAGACACATGGAATCATTTCACATAGCCTCTTTGATTCACAAAAGAATCTCATGTTGCTATTTTCTTCTTGTGAGCCTATGAAATGTTGTTTTATACCTCGATAACATTTATGTGTATGGGTCATGAGCCAATCGAGTCATAATTTTTTTTCGCACAAAAAATTAAGTCTTCTAGAATGAAGCCCCCTTTTATCATTCATTATCAAACCCTCTTTTTGCTAGCTACTTTAAGTTATTTATTAAAGAATGTGCATTTTAAACCCTTTTAAGTCACACAAAATATATGCATCATCAAGCCTTTATTCCAAAAGCATTTACCTCCATGAATAAGCAAAAAGCTTTTGACTTGAACAATAAACATGGGTCTTATATTTTCACATTGGCTTTAACCTTCACAAAGAAAATTTAATCTGAGCTTGCCTTCCCTTAAATTCCTAAAATCACACCACATGTCTTGCTTAGTTCATTTTTAGTGTTTCATGGAGGAAAACACTATTGGGGAAGCCTTAAAGTTATTCTGTTTGTTTCCTCGAATCCTTGAAATGGTAACACATGTCCTCAAGCTATACAAAGAAAAGAAAGTTTTCTTTTTGAAATGAAATGAAATGAAATATTTTAATAACGTCCACAAGGCCACAACAGCCTATGGGACCCAGGAATAGCACGAGACCACCACCAAAAAGAGAAGACCCTAAACAGCCTGAGATCTTCGCTCGAGGTCAGCTCTACGACAGTGAATTTTGATGATGTAATTTGTTGATTTCACCAACCTTTCCTCCTCAAACAAGGTATTTATTTTATCCACTTGTAAGGTGTCCCCATAAGTGACCCAAATATCTTTATACATTGAGCACTCCATAACAAAGTGCCACTCTGTCTCCACCAATCCCATGTCGCAAAAACGACATTCTTTTTTCCCTCTTCTTTAGGAACCATCCATCTGCCCGTTTCACATCTAAGACGATGTGAGCTAGTTCAGAGTTGAGCTATCAACATCTTTTCTCTCCATTTAATATTCGCTCCTATATATGCATTTTCTTCATGGTCCCCCTTGGGATTAAATTCTTTGATATAATAATCTTTTTTCTGCCCTGATTGTTTTGTCCATATATCATTTTTGAATTTTTGTTTCAGATATTTTTTTATTTCTTCATTTGTACTTGGACAATCTTGCATATTCACACCCCACCTTTCCATCCATTTTTTGTTTTGTTTCATCCATGTATTCTTTTTTCTATCCAACTTTTCTTTTACAATTAGCTTAGGCCACCGATGGTTCTCCATATTCTGAACCTTTTGTAGGTAACTTAGTAACTGAATCATCGCGGAATCCTCCAAGGGGAAGGTGCCTGTCTCCGCTAGTAAAATCTCATAAGGTATTGCAGTTTTGAGCTTAAGGCTACTAACAATTAGATGCTTTTGAACTCTTTCCACTTGCCTCCATTTATGATCTAACATGCTATTGCCCCAAATTTCACACCCATATAGAACCACCGGGGTCACAAGTAAGCCAAACAATGTTCTCTTGGTTTTCCAATCCCATAATTCAACATTTCTACATATGTTTTGTAGAGAGTAAAGTGCTTTCCAGCCCCCTTGGATCCTTTTTTCTCTACAAGTTTCCCAACTGAGCTTATAGTGAAAATCTAGCCCAAGGTATTTGTATTCATCCACAATTTCCAGCAGATTGCCTTCAAAGATAAAGCTAATTTGTTGTTTTTTCCTTCTCAGAGAGAAGATCATTATTTAGTTTTACTAGTATTCACTTGCATCCCAACTTCCTGACAAAAGGATTCAAGAGCTTTCAAATGTTTTCTCAACTCATGTGTTGTTTTAGCGATCAAGAATGAGATCATCGGCATACAAGAGCAATTTTATTACATAATTGGCCAACTGAATACCTTCCCCACCAACTTTGTCTATCCACTCTTCCTCAATGTAAAGCCCAAATAGCGTTGGAGAAAGCGGGTAGCCTTGCTTGACTCCAATGTCACTGCCAAAGCACTCAGACATACCTTCATTGGTTCTGATTTTAGCTCTAATTTGCTCATACAGCCTATGAACAGCCACCCTAAGTGCCTTTGGGACTCCCAGTTCCTCCATTCTATTCCACAACTTGCCCCGTGGCACTGTGTCAAAGGATTTTTTGAAGTCTACAAAGCAGCAAAAGGCCTCCTCCCCTTGAACATTCCAAAGTTTTTCAATAAAAAATCTAAGAGTAATATCGTGATCGATATTGGAGTATTTTGGTCTAAAACCACCTGCCCTTCAACTCTTTTTCCCTCTTTCTCAGCTCAACTACTAATTCTGTGCTCAATCATGCTTCCAAATTTTTTTCCAAGAAGCGGATTAATCATAATAGTGCGGTAATTTGATGGGTTATTAGTGTCCCCACTTTTGTATAAGGGAACAACAACACTAGTTGTCCACCCTTCCGGAAAGCCCTCTTGAATAACCCTATTGAAAATGCCCTTGATGCAAGGTGCAAGGACCTCAATACCCCATTTTAAGAATTCTGCTTGCAACCCATCAATATCTTGTGCTTTTCCCCCAGCCAACCTTTTTATCCCTTGATTGATGTCTTCGATGGTGAAAATTTCAGTGGTAACCATGATTGTTGGAGGTCTATGTTTATCTTGTTCCCACTCATACAGTAACTTTGCATATTCCAACCATTGAGAGCTTGTGATATTGTTTTCCGTTTGTTTTCTTTTTTGTTGTAGCTCCTTCCAGAATTTCTTGGGATTGTTCTTTCCAAGGGCAATCAACTCCAGCCTTCTAGTGCTTACATATTTTTCTTTTTTGTTCTGTATCATCTTTTCGTATTCTTTCTTGTTTTTTGTGTCCTTCCACCCTCACGAAAATTTCTTTTTGTTAACTTGCACTCTTCATCAAACCATGGGTTTGCCGGGAAAGTAAATGCAATTTCCTTCTTAGGCCTAGCCCTCTTACACTCATCCAAAGCCTTGTGAACAATAGGGATCAACATGCCCTTGTTTATAGTGTGATGTCCCGTGTTGGCTAATTTCCTTTCATACTCCCTGAAAATCCTTTTGAGGGCATTCTTGAAGACTTCCTGATTGTCATGGTTCATGATGATTCTACCTTGCGGAGGCACTTTCTTTTTGCTGATATGAATCTGCCCCCCTGGTACATGCTAGTGTGGGCGTCAAGATTTACATATATTGGATTATGGTTTGATTTCAGCTCTAAAGGACATTTTCCAATCACTAGTTCCTTTATCTTTGACGTGTAAACATGCGAGCGAATGACATAATCAACCACACTTTTCCCATTGTATGTTTTGCAGGTGATGTTGCCTGAGTTCGGCCATGCCTTCATACCATTGCAAATGAACAAGTTGAATAAACTGCATAGCCCCAACAACTCAGCCCCGTAGTGCGTGACATTGTGCTTACTATCTTGTGAATTCCTTTCCCACAGATGTTGTCCCTCTTCCTCCAGCCATAGCGAATCAACTTTCTCCTTGTCCTTGCTTTTCAAGTTGAGAGCTTGTATGTTTGTTGTCCTTGCATTAAAATCCCCTATTAAAATAACCTCTCCCATGCCATTATAGACTGAAATGTCTTTTTTTAGCACAGAAAAAGGATCCTCACGGTCTAGGTTCCTTTTATTGTAAGATTTGGAGCCTTTTGGGGCAAAATAGCAGGCTGCCACTCTTATGACAGTTTGATTTTCTGTTATTTTAAACCATATATATTGTTTGTTTGGGTCTTCTTTCTCAACTTGAATGCTATTGCACCATATTTCTTTGATTAGGACTGCAACTCCACCATGCCCTTTGCCACTATTTGTTCTCTCATTCCAAATGGAAGCTTTTTTATATCCTTCAAAGTCTGGAATTTTACAGCCATCGTGCTCATGAGTCTCCGTAAGGATAATGATGTCCTTTCCCTCTACAATGGGCCCTAAACCAGGTCCTCTTCTCCACGGGTAACCTCTACAATTCCAACTTACCATTGACACCTGATCCTGGGGGGGCCCGAGTTCCTATTTTTGGTGAGTAATTTTGTCACTAACTTGAGCTTTCCCATTTTGTAACCAAGCCCATTTTCCTTCGTTCCTTGCTGCCTTTACTTTTTCCCACTCTTTAAGCCTTTCTTCTTGTTGTACTATTATTAAGTCCTCGTCAAGGTATATTTGCGTACCTTTAAGGAACTTCTTGTTCCTTAGCAGCTTGTTCTTATCTTCAATGTTCACCAAAGTGACCCTTACATGCCTACTCTTTCCATCTTTCACCCATTTTCCAATTTTGTTTGCTTGTTGAATGACACCTGTCCATTGTAACTCATCCCTAAAAAAATATTTTGCTAGCTTTTTTGTGGTTTCTTTCTCCCCATAGTCCTATAGCCCTTTAATAATGACATTCATAGCCTTGAATTTCTGTCATTCTCTTCTCTTATCTGCCTTCGAACTTGCTTTTCTATGAGGTCCCTATGTGTGTCTGAAGGACCTTTCACTATGTGAGCCCAGCTTTTGAGAAAGATATTTCAAATTTTGTGATCACCATTGATGTTTAGCAAATCAATGGTCCATATTCAAAATTGAAGAACGACTACCACTAGTCACGTGTTCGAGCATGCGAGAACACTGATGACATATTTTATCCATATCTACCCAATTTTTCAAGTAAATTGGCTTAATCACATGTTTTTGAATCATTCAAGGCATAAAGTGAAGATTATAGAGCAAATTTGTTGTGGATTTATGAATGAACTAGGGTTTCCAACAACATTTGTAGTCTTTGTAGTAAATTTCAAGCAGTAAGTAAATTTAAGCCCTCTTTTTGTAGTTTGACATGGAAAAGCTTGTGTTTTTAAATTGCTAGAATTAGAAAGTAAATTAGGGTTTTTGAAAAGCAATGAATTATTTTTGCATACACTAGTACCCAATTGAATTAGTCATGGATGGAGTTTCAAGAGGAATTAAAAGGCATTTGAATGATGAGATTATGGTTAAATTATTAAGGTCCGCAAAGAGACTTAGGGTTGGTTAGGGATCTGGAATTTTATCACATAAAATTATAGATAAGAATAATTTTTGTAGGGATGCCATAATTCTTATTCATGGCTATGCGTTGTTCAAGTATTATTACAAGAAATGTTTCATAAACATGCCAATTTGTAATATCTAGAGGATGGGATTGGGGAAGTTAGTATGCCCTAATGTATTTATAAATGTTGACCTAATTAGAGCTCTAACTAATGCATATAATCCAAAAACTAGGGGTATTATTAGTAACAAGAGTGTTACTCTGTTAACTCTAGACAAAGATTATACTTGTGAAATTTTTAATTTGGATATGAATGATCAACAAACCATTGATTTAAGGGCATTGAATTGAGAATATTAAAGATTAAGGAATAACTACAAAGTGAAGTGGTTGCTTGGTTTTAGACCTAGGGGTGAACAAGGAGATTCAAAGGTTTGATAGTGGTGATCTTGAACCTTTTAATTATGATATTTTCAAGGACTACTTTTAGAAAACCTATTTTTACTTATGTTAGGTATTGGGTGTTGATTGCAGAACCCAAATGCTAGTAAACTTGATGTTGTGGGCATTTAACATCTAGAGTAGAGATGTTAGTAGGCCATATGACTTTGCAAGAGAAATCCACGAAGCATTGAGTTCTCTTGGCAAGGATTGCAACATTGTTCATTTTAAATGGTATTCCCTATCATACCATATTATACTTTATGTTGGAATAAAAATATGGGAACCTCAAATGAAAATAAGGCATTTCATGAGCAAGGATTCATTCTCCTTGTTCAAGAGTGGATGCGTATTTGGGATAGCAATTGTGAAGCCTCTAATTATTGTATTTTTGAGCAATACTTTTTCAGAGGAGTCCTCAAAAATTTGGGATAGACTATTGACTGGGGATTTATAGATGAAGTGAGAAGATTCTTGAGGCCCAAAGAGCTTTAACCGAAGCTAGGGTTTGATCATAATTTGGGATACTAGTTCTTCCATTTAGATTCTACAAGACCATTAGAGTTTATGGTTCCCTATTGGCTCCTCATATCATGCCCAAGTCAGTTCCAGACAAAATTGGATATTTGGAAATAATGTGGCAACTGAATAAGGTAGACAAAACCCACTTCAGGAATTACAAGAAGCATGCAATTCTTCCCTCCACCCTTATGTTCTCAAACGTCATGGTGATAGGTAGAGAGGGGTTGGAGTTGCTTTTGAATAAATTGCTTCCCTACAAGATGAGGGTTGATAAAATTTGAAAGCATGATATTGAGAATTTTATTCATAATGTCAGGATAAAGTATAAACTTGCTTCTTTCATACATGAGTTTGATCCTATTGAGAATATAATTAGAAATTGCCCCTCTGCTTCAAAAGCCACAAAAATAAGAGAACAATGGGTTAAAATCCAAATGGTTGAGGAAAGAAGAAAAGGAGTAGATCCTTCTTACAAAGGAGCATACACAGAGATCCATGATCCAATCCTAAGGATAATGATGATGCTTGATAATACAACTATTCTACTGGCGAATGTGCCACTAAAAATCCCACAAAGAGATGAGCTTGGTTTGTCATCATCCTAGGTAGTAGAGCAACAAGTCCCTAAAAGTATCACACCTTTATAGTAGCTAGCCCCACTTGTACGACCTCTGGTAGATTATCCTATAGCCCCTAGTGAATTCCCAAAGGATTCCAATTTGGTTTAGGTAATGCGTCCCACTCCAAGGGTTGTAGTTGAAAGACCATCCGCTAAGATGATGTTGATTAGTTTTGAAACTGGTACCAAGTTGATGATGTGAGAACACTAGATTGCTCTGAATTCATGGAAGATGACCAATTCATTACCACAAGGGAATTTAGGGATTTTATCCTTAAAAAGTAAAGGTGAAGAGTTGCATCAAACATTGGAAGGCCAAATCTCACCAAGGAAAAGAGAAAGGAAGTTATTACTGAATTTTGGAACAAAGTAAATGTAGAGATGGTAAGCATGACACTTGAAAAGGCAAGGGAAGTTGTCAAGAGTGGTGGATGCTTATTATTTCCAAGCTGAGATATATCATCTACAATTGCATTTGATACAATCAGGAGGAAAGAGGGAAATAATCCAGTGTTAGCATTAGAAGAGTAGGTAGATGCCCTTTACTTTGGCTCAAGGTTTAACCATAGGCATGGAACCCTAGCCATCTAGTCAATATTTCTTGAAACAAATAATCCCAAGGTTATTGAAGACACAAGTGAACTGAATAACAACTTAATTGTTAGAAGAATGGGTGACACAAGTTCCTTGCAAACTGCAACATTGACCATGAATACGACCATGTTCATAGAAGCTAGAGTCAAGAAATTAGAAGCATACGTGAATAAGACAAATGACCAAAATTCAAGGTTACATGAATAATTGAATATTGTATTTGGATTGCTACCACCTCCTCAATCAAGAGTGAATGAAAAGGATGACCAAGAAAATATAGCCTTAAATATAGAGATAAGTCAGTTGAGGAGGGAATTAAATGATAAGAAGAGGCATAAGAGAAGACAAAGAAGGATAAAAGAGAAAAACTCTTAGAGGTCATTGAAAAAATTTTTGGTCATAGGTTTTCATGTGTCTTGAGCTATCTAGAGGAGACATGGAATGGGTATAATGAATTCAAATCTTCCCATATTATTCACAGTATTGAAAAATAAACTTCAAGGTATTATTGATACTTGGAGTCTGAAGAGGAAGTAATTGTAAAGATGGTAGTGAGGATTTTTTTTTGACTTATATGCTCCAATAGAATTAGAGATTGTCTCTGATGTTTTAGAAAGCATTGAGGATAACATGGTTATACATTAAAGTTTTTAGCTAGCCATGGATAAATTTTTAAACGACTTTGATGATCTCAAGTATGGTATTATGCCTAACATCATAAATGAGGATGGTGAAATAAAGGATAATAAGATATGGAGAGCCGAGTTTAGAAATGTGTTATCCCCCATCCTAAGATCTATTCTTGTGGATGATACTCTAGATGTAGACAAAATGATTGCTACTTTAGCAAAGTTGATAAAGTTGGAGATGAATTTAGAGAAGTTTGTTAAAGATGCAAAGAAATGGATTGATGGGGGATATTCTAATCATTTGTTTCACATCAGATCAATTTTGGCACATCCTTGGCCTTCAAAGGATGTTTTTGCAGCATGGGTGGAGAAGTGCAACTAATAAAGTGCATGAGCCTTATCCTTCTTCTCTCATCATGTATATCAAAAAAATCTCCTCAAGCAACTTCTAACAGTTTTGTCCTCTAGTGATGCATCTTTTGTCTCTTGTTAGTTGGTTGTAACCTTTTTGTCTGATCCTAGGATAATAATGTTAAATAAAAATGTGAGATCTATCCATGGCCTAAATCTCGTTGCTCACTTGTCTTTATAAAAGGGAATTTAGGGCTATTTGAAGAGGATCTTGGATTTTTATAAGCATAAAGTTTATGTTAGAGGTCTGTACTAGTTGAGTCTAGGTTTTCCAAGGAATAACTATAAATATAATTATCTTCTTGCAAAGCAACTACAAATTCTAAATGTATGAGTATATTGTGATAAGCTTCACAATCAATTGTCTCTTGAATAGTATAATTCATTACATTTATGAATACAAATTGATCAAGGATAATTTTTGTTCATTGTTGCAAATTTTCTACAAATGAATGTTTCTTATATAGCTTCTATTCAAGTAGTAGATTAAATTGTTGTATTAGAAACCTTGAGGGTTGTGAATATATGCATGGACTGTTAAGAAGAGTTGATTGTAATTTTTGAAAGATTATTGTAAGGCAATAATATATAAGAATTCAAATAATTTGCTTAGGGTTTGTTGTTCAAGATATAGTTGCATTTATTTTTGACTCTATAACCTAGGTTTAAGGCACCACTCCTAGTATGAATGCTGGTTACATGTCCATGCTCGCTAAATCTAAAATCAAATTTCCCTTTTTGTTGTAACTTATTTCTTAACATTATTTTATGTTTTTAGAGCCAACAATGCACAAAACCTCCAAGAATTTAGCCAATTAAAGGGGTTTCTTATGTAATTCTTGGTATATCCAAAGAGAACATGTTTGCTATAACAATATCTTGCTATAAATTATGTCTAAGCCAATTAGATATTAAAAAAGGACCACCCTCCTAGGTTTTGTAGAGCCTAAAGTGTAAAGGAGAAAATTGTCAAATCCTTCTCCTGTTTGTTGGCCAACCCCTTGAGATTGTTGAATGTAAGAATTGAATATCCTTTAAATAATTCCAAGATCTAGTTGGAAATCATAAAAACAAACCAACATAATATACATAAAAATAAACATGTCAGGAGTCAAACAACACCACAAGTAGCCCTAATATAGTCAAAAGTGAAGACAATGGTAAGGAAATATAAGCATGACACATGAAAATTAAGCAATTTTTAGAACAACATTGAAAGTCAATACACAAAGTAGAAAAGAGGCAATACTAGCTCCACACGAGCCAAATCAATAGTAATAAATTATTAAATAAAATCTAATATGCGCTAGATAAGTGCAAAATATATAAAATCAAGGAGAGAAAATATAGATTTTCAAATAAATGTTTGGTTTGATGAAGAATACAAGGCAACAAGAAAAAAATTAAAGAGTTACTGTACATGCAAAATTGATGAAAATAAAAAAAGAATAATACATAAAAACAAAGTGGGAAGAGCTAATATGGCTTGGGAAATGTGACCCCAAGCATTTTGGGAAGAGATATGAACAAGTAGAAAACAAATATAGAATAATATCACATTGGTTTAATGGCTAGATTACAAACACAACTATATAAACATAAAGAAGATAAAGACACACTCGTATGAATCAACACACTATAATTTTTTTTTAACCACACGAGAGGTTGAAAAAGCTATTGATTAACTAGCAAGTGGAAAATAGTGTGACATAGATGGATTACTAGTTAAACTATTTTAAAATGGGAGATCAACATTATGACATCATGTTTCATATAGAGTAGTCTAATGTCCTAGTCTTGTACCTATTTAAATACAAAGAAGTCACAACCCATCGAATTATAGATCTATTATGATTAATTCTCTTGTGAAAAAGTTGATTCAAATAACTATTGAACATAAAATTAGGGCCAAAAAACAAGAAAAGAGGGAAAAAGAGCAAGCATGCTTAAATTTTTTTCAACAATAGATTATTACATCACTCTTAAGAAATTAATTGAAAATGTGGGACACCAAAGGAGAATAAATCTTCTATTGCTTCACTGACTTAAGTAAAGCATTTTGACATAGTTAATAGAAACAAGTTATGGGGTAGGATGAAAGAATTCGTAGCTCCAATGCAATACAAGGCTATAGTTTTGAGGCTCTATAAGTAGGTTAGAGCTAAGATAAAAATGCACACATGATTGTCAAAATATTTTAGTAACATGTGTGCCCACTATCACCCAATTTATTTGGCCTCTACATTAACACACTAGAAGAAATGATATAAATATTAGGGGGTGACAAGGTCCAAGTAGCTAGCAATGTGATAAAACTCCTCTATACATATGATCTTATTTTGACTATAAGACCAATCCAAAGATTAAAGGATCGTTTGAAATCATTACTTCTATTTTGTAAATATATTAGGGTGTAAGTCAACACTAGAAAAACTAACATTTTGAACTTCTTGTAGTAAAAGGATAAGAAGCATCATATTTAAGGGGACCCATTTGAGAAAGTCTCGAAATACAAATGTGTAGGGCTTGATTTCCCTAACAAGCTTAGTTGGGGAACATAAATATTGAAGAGAATATGAGGGTGGAGGGAACAACATTCTCTTTGAGATAGATGCAAAGATGTTGCTTTGTAGGATTTAAAATCCACTAGGGTCTTGTTTGAGTTGCTACTAGTGCTAATGGTACTTTATAGACATGAAGTTTGGGCCAATGGTATGTTGAGTCTAAAGTGGAGATAAATTGAGAGAATTCACAAATATTTTAATCATGAGCAACTTCAAGAGTAAAGCATTAGCCTCATATGGAATACTCCTAGCAAAACTTCTCAATAGAAACAACAATTATGATATTTCTCCTAACTATATAAAGAAAATAGAGACATGAAAGAGGATAGGTGGCCAAAGGCAATAATGGGATAAGAGTTGAACAAAACAAAGAGGATATGGATGAAACAAAATAAATTGTGGATGAGTAGGTGGAATATCAACCTACAAGAATGTCCAATCACTAATCAAGAAATTAAGCATTCTGTGAGGGAAAAGTTTAAACAACTAAACACATGGACAAATAAATTCGATAGAAAAAAAATACTACATGACTGATATTAACCCTTGATATGAACATAAACAAAAATATTACATAGAAACAAAAATCAAATAAAAAATTATAACTCTATTAAAATTATAAAATGGGTAGATGCAAGATCCCAAAAGAAAGAATATATGTATTTTAGATATTAAATATGATAGAGACAAAAATAACATTTATCATGGAATGCTTTGATAATTGTTCTACTTGAATAGCTTCAAATATGATAATATTTCTACTTGATAATTTGTTGTGCATTCACTCCGAAAAACTCCGAATTTTTACGAGTCAATACATTTTTTTCCTGCAAAACCCATTTTACTGTCGTTATAAATAACACTTCAAATTACCCTTTATTGCGATCGAAATACAAATAGGAGTTAACAGTACATACATATAATTAGATCGCGCCTGCAATTCAATCGAAGAGGCGATAAAATGGACTCTGAATTGCTGGAATTGCAGAGGCAATTGGAGGCTGCTCAGCAAGCAAAATCAAGCGTGAGGTTATCGGAAAGAAATGTGGTTGAGCTCGTCAATAAATTGCAACACCTCGATTTACTCGACTCTGATCTCCTTCACACAGTCTCTGGAAAAGAGTACATAACTCAGGTAAAGTTGTTATTGTCCACCCTACATAATTAAGTCCTGGAAAAGTTTTTTAAATCCAAATAATCAAGTCCTGGAAAATAGTTTTTCTAATACACATATTTAAAGACTTGACATGATATATTTTGTTATCCACACATCCATATCTTCAAAGAGGCCAAATATACCAATCAAATTGCTGTAATGCAACTTTGTTGTTTCTTAAATTTCAAAATATGCAATCTTCCGAGCCAATTTCCCTATTATTACAGTTAATAAAATGATTAGGTAAATTCCTTCCTGTTTTTTGAGTAACCTTCTGTTGAGCAATAGGGATATCATTTGTCAAATTCACTGAGGACTTGCACCCAGTCTCATTTATTTCGGTTCACAGCACCCATAATTGGATGCTGTAGTTTAATTTTACCCAATTACATTCTATCATGTCTCCTGGGATTTGAACCCAGGGCTCCGTTTATGGAATTCCCTATACTTTTAGCATCCCGAGTCATCCCATTTGATAATTACCGTGTTATTTTAAATATTGGGTAAATGCTTATCTTTAGCTAATTCCACTGAGACAGAGCCGCATATATGATATCGCTATTTCTTTTTCCCAAAAGACTCCTCAGATCAATCTGCTGAACTCACCATAGACGTACAAGGGATCTATGCCCATCAAGATTGATTCGGATTCTTAAGCGCGGGGATGTACTGTCTCAACCACTAGGTCATAGTCTGATGGACCTATCCTACGAACAATGTTCCGTGATAATTATTTTATACATTATTGCAAGTTTTCCGTACTCTTACTAGACGAGGAATCAACGCCTGCTCGGGTTGAATACTGGGCCGTAGGGATGACAACACCCCACCTCAGCTGCTAGATCAGAGCATAATAGATTAATCTTAATATTACTTTTTTTGTGATTTAAGATACTGGGTTCTATAAGGGGGCCCCAGCCCAAAATGAAAATAAGAAATACAATCTATATAAAAAACTAAACTCCTGTTATAACAGCCTACATAGTGGCGTAACATGGCCATAAAAGACACCTAATCAGGCCATACATGCCTGAAATCAAAGGAACCAAGCCCACTGTATTTGGCAGGTTGGAAAGTTGTTTGTTGATTACTCTAAGATACTGGTAGAGAGAATTAAGGTTTCTTTGCATTTGTATATCAATGAAATTACTTGAATTGGTTTGTGCCTTCAATAACAGGATTCGGTTATTTTTTTGTTAAAATGGCCTAACTTGAACTAAAGTAATTTGAGTTTCTCTGATCTCCTAGAAAGTTGGAGTGGTTGTGGCCATGATGACCTTGGCTTATTTCTTGTTGAGTTTAACTAAGTCTCGACAAGTTTGATTGATTTGGGCCAGTTTGCTTTGCTTTCCAGCCAGGTCAAATATGACTTGCAAGTGTTTGTGAGTTGAGTGTTAGTAACATGCAGGTGTGACATACAATTAGTTACCAGTTCTGGTCGAACATGGAAACAGCTCAGTTGTGTACAAAACCCTTTTGGCTGGGCCAAGTCAAGCAATTCAATTTATCCGATCCAATTTATTTAATTTTAGGATCTGAAAAATTCACTGATAAAAAAGAGCATAAAAGAATGAAATAGTATATAGAACCCAAATGAAACCAGGAATCTTTAAGTCTCATCAATGTAAAGATAAACTTTTACGTATGTATTTTAACGTGTGTTTGATATGATAAATCCCTAAAGAAACATACAACCAAGAACAGACAAAAAACACACATGGAATATAGAAAAATTAGAAAGAAGAAAGAATAAAGAGATTGCAGCTAAAACAAAGGCCCACTTAGATAAGGCCAAATGCATGCAAAGTGGCCTAAAACTGGACTAGCAAAACCGCTTCAGTTAGTCTTACATACATGCAGTCAGTCAGACTTCAGTAAACTGAAATCCACCTCAGCTAGTTTGTTAACATCCAGATGTTTATAATATATTAATAATTTCAAGGGAGATTCACATAATTTCCTCCCTATTAAGAATATGTTCCCAAATTCAACATGAGATTTGCAAAAGACGACACAAAATATCACTTGCCCTGTGTTGGTAGAGTGCCTTTGCAGACAATAAGGTAAGTGGTGGTTTGCTTGTATCAGTTATTGCTAGACTGAACATTTCAGTAAAGTATCCTTGGCCAACTACAATTGTTGAAAATATGGAATGATTGCCTTAGGATATCTAATGAGCATTGGCTTGCATAGCTTGATTGGTTTAAAATTGAAAATATCATGGATGCAAACTTGAGCTGGAGGATCTAGGTTAAAGGCATTAGGCCTGATTGCTTGGAGAATGGTGTAAAATCCATATCTGATTGGATTCAAGTTGTAGTGCTGTTCGTTGTGAAACCTTTACCTGCTCAAGTGAAATCAGATTGTTAACTTGGAAAGATGAGGTATTTGATGTCAATCATGGAGTGCCTTGATTTCAGCCTGAATCTATTGGTCAATTTCGAATGTTGGCATGCAGCTTGGCCAAAGTTTGCACAAAGGAAGAAGCTTTGTGCTTCTTTTGGTGGTGATATTTATCTAGAGATAGAAGAGAAACAAAAGGTTGCAAGTCATAAACAGACTTCCAGAGGATAACGCCTTATTCATAATATATGGAGAGAACATAAATTAAGGTGCAACTGACAACCTCAATTTGGCTATTAGTTTGTGGATGAAATCAAGTGGAGAAGTGCAATTGCTTTGTAGTTTGTCATGTTAAGTATGGTTAACATCACAATAATAAACTAAATGGTTTATAGCTGACTTTATTATGTAGTTGATTAATTGTTGGCTTAGGTGGTGTACTTGGAATGGTGGTTATCCCATAGTTGTCTTAAGTTTTAGCCAACAACTGTTTAGAAATAGTATTTCCACTATCAGGGAAAGGGTATTGCATTTATGACAAGTACTCCCTGTACTATTGAGTACTACCTATGAAATAAAATCATTCTTCTCTATATTCTTGTGTAATTGCTCTTTGTGATGAATTTTGCTTCCAATCATTCTTTTGTACTACAACTTTTGGTTTGGTAATGAAGATTTTACAGTTGACATTATGGTGCAATTGCTTTTCCAAAGATTGATCAAGTTTAAGTCACATGGAAGTGGAAGTTTGATGACAATAAGTATTGATGACAAGGCATTGCGTTATATTACAGAATCATAATGTCAAATGTGGCTATGAAGCACGATGACAATTCAGTTTACAATGGCACAAGGAAAGGTGTCTTAAGAAAAGAGGAAGGATGTGAAGACTTATGACAAATCCAAAGAAATTAATGTATTGATCCTAAACAAAGGTGGTAGAAGAAGATAATGAGGCTAGGAGGAGACCAAGTAATCATGAAGTCTTTTAGACTAGTGGGACAACAACAATAAGGTTGTGAGAGATAGTCAACTATAAAGTCTATTAGAGCAATTTTAGATTTGAAGCAATAGTGCAAACCAAAGCAGAGGCCTGGATTGAAGCATGGACCAAAGTCAAAGCCAGAATAAATGAAGAGTTCAACTGGATTGAGAGAATGGTGCACCACTCACAAGGGAAGAGTGGGTAGGAGTTGCTAGGGAATTTCCGCTTCCAAAGGAAGTATGATCTTTGTTGACCAAGTGGGTTTTGACAGTGTTGTAGAGGAATCCACCAAGTTGATAGAGTTGATCGAAAGACAAAGTTTGACTTACTTGCAGGAGAAGAGAGAACAGCCTATGGGAGCAATATTTAAAGGATTGGATAATTGCTATTATAAGACATTGAACCAAGGACACTAGTTAGAGAAATGGAGTTGAACAAAAGGAGCTTGAAGGTAACCAATGTAGCATGCAAATTATGCAGGCCGTAGGAATGGTACAAGATTTGGACGTGTTATAATGTTGGAGGAGCTTAGCTATGACCCACCCTGATCTTCTTGAGGAGGATTGTGCTATTGTAGTACATGAAGTAAGATAACCAAAAGTGGTTACTCCACCACCTAGTACAAATAATATTGAGAAGTGGAAGTTGTCAAAATTTAGTTATGATGGGCTTGAAGATCAAATGTGCCATTGTAGAACATGTGCCACCATTTGGGTGGCAAACAAACAGATGAATGCCATTGGGTTAGGTAATTTCCAATCACTCTTAGAGGGGTGGCTGTTGATTGGTTCACCTATGTGCCACTAATTGAAAAGAGTTATTGGGATAAAGTGCACATGGACGTTGAGAAAGAATGAAGGCTTCTTAGAGGTGAAGATGAAATTGTTTCAAAAATTTCTAACACTTGGTTAGGGAAGCATGGAAATATTTGAGCATATAGTCGTAGGCTTAAAGAATTATTGGGAAAATTGGTAAAATAACCAACTAATGGGTTGAAAAAGCTATGTTTCATTGAGGGGATTGCACCCTCATTGAGGAGGAAGATCAAGGTGGTGCCGACATCTTATGAAGATGCATATAATACAATGATGGACGCTAAAAGTGAAAACAAAATTTCCTCAAGCTTTAAGTGAAGAAACAAAAATGATGATTCAAACTCAAGTGACAATAGTAAACTAGAATCCAAATAGGCTTTGAGATGGGACATGCTTTGAATGATAAAGGAACTCAAGGAGGGAATTAATCTATGGTGTACTAACTATAAGATTGAGGGCCACATCAAAGAAAATTATCCAAAGAAGATGCTTTGCGAGATTTGGGAAGTTAAAGGGAATTATGTCAAGAATTGCCCATATAATTTGAAGAACAAGAGTGCCTAATTGCTCTTTGCTCAAGGGAGCAATTGACTTTGTCAATTTTGACAAAAATAATAATAGTAGACATTAGAGCACCAATAATGAGTGTAGTCAAATACAAAATGACTCCAAAGGTTGGTGTATTGGACAATGGCAACTATACAACAATTGGGGACACTTTGCTAGACATTATTCCATAGATCAAATCAGTACAAGACTTAAATGGTGTGGACTGAAAGATCATGACCATACCAGTTGTCCAAATCAAACATCCAAGGTAATTAGAAGTAGAGAACTATGATTGAGGACACTCTCATGAGCATAGTATTGAGTTATATGGTAGACAAAGCTATTGAGAAAATACTTAAATTACAATACTAGTGAAATTGGTATAATTATTGCATTCATCATGAATGCTATAACTATTACCGTACTTGCATTTGACAGTGGTTGAAAAGTACAAGCTATGATACACTTTACATTTGGGGAGATTGGAAGTCAACATGTTTAACTAACAATTGAACCTCCATTGTTGCAAGACCAAGCGACCAATCCTATGCCCTTGACTATGAATCTAGCCTAAAGACCAACAATAACACACATGCAAATTTTGGGGAAGAACTTAATAGACTATATTA
This sequence comes from Sequoia sempervirens, assembly GCA_007258455.2. Taxonomy (NCBI): domain Eukaryota; kingdom Viridiplantae; phylum Streptophyta; class Pinopsida; order Cupressales; family Cupressaceae; genus Sequoia; species Sequoia sempervirens. The sequence goes on from VDFB02169189.1 coordinate 118,783, forward strand.
TCCATGGTGGGATTGGTGCAAATGTGCTCCTAGGAGACACCTAGACAAGCTTGGCGAAACCCACCATTTGGCCTCCAACTTTCATATTTGTAGAAACCAATTAAAAAGGTATAAAAGTGTGGGATTACTAATGGCACATAAAGTGATGATTGGAACTCAACCCTTTTTATTTAACTTTGTAGCCATCTTGTTGTTTATAAATGCATTCTTAGGTCGTGGTTGGTTTATAACAACCAATTGCCAAATTGGAAAAATATTTACTCATTGAAAATAAAGGAAAGAAATACATAATAGATTTAGAAATCAAGTAGTGAGAGTAGAACCAACCTCCTTTAGTTTGTCATATTCATTGGATTTAGGCTTCAAAGAAGAATGCTTGGATGAGGGGAACCAAGTGCCTATCAAGCTGAATATTAAAAGAATCTTGGAACTATAGTCATGCTTTGAAGATGAGACACATTCCTCAATGGTCCATTCCATTAGCAAATGGAAGACTGCAAGGTGCCCCAAACTAATTGTAATTTTACTGAAAAAATGAAGACAAATGAAGAAGAAGATTTGGAGAGAAATGATCACAAACAAATGATGGCGGTGTTGGTTCCTTTAGACTGTACAATTCCTTCAAGCCATCAACCTCAATGTTGGCATATCCTCTTGAATCCATAGAAAACAAAGGCAGGAAGGCCCATGAGTTTGAAAATGTAAAGAGCCAACCATATAGGGTGTGAATGTGGGGTATGGGATAATAGTAGCATAGAAGGTGGAGTGCAACCTCTTGAAGTATGATTGATTGTAAAAACTAAATATGATCACCCTTACAAACATAATCATGGTGCAGTAGCATATGAATTTTGTACAGAGGGTAATTGTGCTAAAGAGGAGGAAGCAATAGTACGCCAAACAACTTCAAAAAACAAATATTTTTACCATAGGTCATCCACCTCATTGCCAATTTTTGTAGTGCTAGTTGTACTTCCATTTTTGACTCTACCTTTGATGACTATACTTACATTGTTGACCATACTTCTAATTCTTCCATTGTTCGGCACACTTTCATTCTCAATTGTACTTCCAATGTTTCCATTGTCACTTGTATTTCCATTTTTGGGCACAATTCCATTGTCTATCATACCTTTGTTAGGCATACTTCTATTGGTGGCCGTACTTACATTGTTGGCCATACTTTCTTTGTCAGTTGTACTTTTGTTGTTGGTTGTACTTCTGTTGTCACTTATACTTTTGTAGTTGAGCATAGTTACATGTTTTTGTACAATCTTCAATTTTTCTTGGATAGACAACCACTATATGGTCTGCAAATTTTTGTTGTGCATCTCATAGTTTGTCTTATGCTCCGTCATTTTGCTGTAAATTTCCCCAATCCACTTGCCATATGCTCCCTTATAACATCTAGTGTTTGATTGTCAATATTGATCACATGACCACCTCCATTAATAGCATGCCTTCCTTTGGCATTGATCATATTCCATTAACTTGTCAGTATTGTATGCCTTGTTCACATGGTACATTCTTCTTTTCATGTCATATGACTCTCCATTGTTGTTTTTATCATATGTCACTCATCAATATGCCGTTTTTCTAGATATTGGCATACAACCCTTCTTCGACTGCACCTACATACTCTCTCTACATTCATAGCATGGCCACCTACATTGACCACCGTATGGCTTTCCTCTTCCATCACCATACAACCTCCACTATCATAGCCATAGAATCTCTATCAAATAGGGTAGAGTTTGCCAATTCATTCATTTTTGTATGGCCAACAAACTCAAGCATTGTAGTATGACACTATAAGTGCTTGATTTACTCCTATATTTTACAAGCCAATGCAACATGGAGGATAGTCTTTTTTGTGTACAAATACAACCAATTCATTATCCAAATAGCTTAAGAATTTGTGTGTCCATCCCACTTTGGGTTGAGGCATGTCAAGTCGTTGAGTTTTAGCGCTTACTTTCTGTGGTTGAATCCAGTTGGTACAATTTTCAAAATCATCCATCTAGGCAATATCTCATCATGACTTTCAGCTTTTTCTTTGTGTATAGGAGTATTTGAAAGTTTCAGTGGCAACTCCTCCATGGATGCCTTCTTTCTTCCCTCCCTCATCTCATTATTTAGCATTTTTATGCCGAGAGGTGTTATACAATGGCATAAAAGTGCCTCATGTCATGTGTTTAAATCTTTAAAAGAAAACAGGTCGACATATTATTTGTTTAAAACAATACATGGCTGACATAATATTAAAAAATTAAAACAAATAAAAACAATAAATATTTTTTAAAATTTAATTACAAATAATATATAGCCAACATAGTAAAACATAATGCAAATAACACATATAAATATACATAAATCTAAAAAAAAATTAACAAATGAAAAAAAAGAGCGTAGAGGACTATAGTAGCAAAAATGAAATTGCAGAAGTGGCAAACAAATACAAAAGTTAAGTGCATTACACAACATAAATTTACATAGATGCTTTTAATTTTTTTGTTTTCAGTTTTTTTGCGGATAGTAAAATAGATGCCATAAATCTGCTTTAGCTAGGTGCAATTATGGATGGCTGCAACTTGTTATGATAAAACAAATATGAGCAAATTGTTACAAGTTTTTACCAAGTCTAAGTTTTTATTGTTTTTACGAATTTAATTTAAAATAACTCATAAGTATCTTAAATATATGAAAAAACTTACAAATATATTATTGAAACATAAACCTACTAAACATTCTATACAGAGAGGGGGCTTATATATATATAAAATTGTTTTTACAAATATAATTGAAAATAACTCATAAGTAACTTAAATACACGAAAAAACTTACAAACATAAACCTACATCTATATATATATAAAAAAAAAATTATATATATATATATATAGGTCTATATATTAATATTATATAGAAGTTAATATATATATGTGTGTGTGTAAATTATATGAAAAAACTTACAAACATATTGCTAATACCCATATAAAACAAACCTTCTAAAAAAATTTATAATACAACAATGCACATGTCACAATTGTCCTACATATATTAAAAAAGATTAAAACTATTAAATAAGTACTAAGTAAATAAAATAACTCTAAAAACTAAATCCATAAAATAAGTCCCATCTATCATGAACAAGTAAAAATCTCGCATGAACCCTAAACAATATACTTTAAAGATGCATGATGTAAGGAAGGAAATTAGAACAAACAGTATGCATTAAAAACAGCAATTTTAAACACAATTAATCGAATCCCTACAAACCTCTGATTGAATGTTTAATGGATGTGCTCAAGATGTCAATATATGGGTGCTCGTTTTGTCAGCATAACCTTAGCATTCTTTGGATGATAAAATTAGCAGCATTACTTTGTTTCGATGATTGATGCTGAAATGATGGGTGACAAAATGAATTTATAGATTTTATGAAGAATGAATGGACGGTCTAGATTTGATCTTGGATCATGTCCGATCCATGATTGGTGGAACTAATGAGGAGAGGTGGCAAATCATGAGTAAGTTGATAGTTATTTTAATTTTTAACTAAAATAATAATTATGTCTATTGAATTTGATGAGTTAACTGATTGCATGGGGGATAAATGGGTAAGTTGACTAAGTGCATGAAGGAGTTAAGTGATTGCGTGAAGGGGGGGTTGACTAAGTGAATGAATGAGTTAAGTAGTATGATTGATTAGTTAACTATTTGCATGAATAAGTTAATTGTTTGCATGAGGGAGTTGATTGATTGCATGGATGGGTGAACTAATTAGAAAAATGAGTTAACTAATTTTAATTGATTAGTTAATTGAATAAGGTGTATTTTGAGGATTTATTTATTTATTTAATGGATAATTGGAGATATGAGGTTGATTTTAGAATTTTATTTATCTATTCATGGATAATTGATAAATATTAGGTGGGTTTTAATATTTTATTTAAATAATGGATAATATGGAAAAATAGTTTATTTCAATTAAATAATGAGAAATTATTTAATTAAATGATGATTTACTAAGGATTAATGGTAATAATAGGATGGTAATGAATTAAAAATGATAATAGTGATAGCAGAAGCATAATTGTTTTAGTGTCTACATTTTGCCCCTTTGAGACAATGATCGAAGTGGCATTGTTTCAAAGAAAGGAAAAAAAGTAGCTAGGAAGAATGGATTAGTAGATGAAGAAAATATGATATGTCCTAGTTAGGTGGAAGAAATAATAAAAGATTAGAGGGCAGATGATTTCCCCTTGAGAGATTATCTATTCAAAAATTGCACGAGTGAGCTCTCAAAAGAAGAGATGTGAAGAAAAGGTGGATGGAAGGTAAAAATGATGGAAGAAAAACAAAGGAGAAAACAAAGGGATGGATGCAAGACAAAGTGAAGTGGGTTGGAAAATGTGATATGGATGCATGATAAGGGATGGAATGATGAATATGGATTTATTACAATGATACATGGGTGATTGATTATTATTGAATGCATTTGTTATGTTGACACGTGGAGAGCAACCTTATTTTAATATAGCAATGGATATCATGCACTAGGGTATAAAGACCAAGGTGATGATGTATACAATGAATCGACTGATTCACAAGCAAACATCAAATGAGAGGATGCCTAACACTAGCAAGGTGTTTGATGCTCTTGGAAGGTCTTGTGATGAGACAACCAATTGTAGGAGTTCCCTACACATCACAAGGTATTTGAATTTAGTGGGTCCAATGAGAGAACAACTAACAAACATATCACACAAAAACGATAGACCATGCCCCAATATACACCAGTCAAAGCACACCATGATATATAATGATTGTGGCGACTTTGAGTAGACATAATATGGGTGAAAAGATAAATCAAAGAAACAAAAGATCAATTGTCAATTGACATACAATAGTGTTACCTCTTCTCAATGTGTTGAAAAGATAAAAGGATGGACGTTAATGCTCAATTTGGGAAAGGATGCATCCTATGAAGGCAAGTGATGGATGAAAAAGGAAATTTCACGATGGCAAATGATGTGACAATTGAATGTTATTGAGGTTGATTTAGAGTTCTTGATTTGACATTGAAAAGATGATGTATCTAGTGTGTAGTTTGAGGTGTAAAGCATGTGTTGCTGTTTCATATTTTATTGATGGAAGATGGAAATGAATTTTTATTAATGGGAAGGTGGGAAATGTAGGAAACTCGTTTATTATGGAAGACATCTAGATCACTAAATGAGCTAGAAGGCATATATCAAGATTTATTCCAAAGGAGGATGTAATCACCTATCCCTAGTGTGAAACAATGCAAAGACATACAAGATGTTGCCTCTAGTCAAGTTGAAAACTGATTGATTGATTGATGATGATGATAACATTGTTGACAATAAGAACGATGTAAGGATTAGGGATGATCTATTCCATTGGTAATGTTGTTGATGATAAGAACGCTAGGATTGGGAACAAAATATCCTTGATGATAATAGTTTGAGTAAAGTGGATCTAGGGTTATAGCAAGGTCGGGAAGAAGACCGAGAGCTGTTTTTGGATAATGCGCTAGATTGTCGAGTAGGACATAGCATGGATTAGGATTTTTGGCATTTAGATGGACAATTAGGATTATTTGGAGTGTGGTGGATTTAAGATTGGTGAATTGAAGTGGATTGCATTGGGATTGCTTAGGATTGGAAGATTTGAATCAACAAGGGAGAACTAAGTCTAGAGAGAAGCATAAAATGAGAGCGATTGCATAAGATGGAAGAATAGGAGGATTATTGTTCTCAATTGTGTTGGATGGAAGGCTTGGGAAGAAGGTAGGAGGAATTGGAGGGGAATTAGGATTGATCTCCAAGGACTATGACACATAAGAATAACATGCCCCATTCTAGATATGTTACAATGGATACAAAAGGATGAATTGTAGAGAAAGCAAGGTTTGTATTGTCCAAAGCATGTGAGGATATGATGCCCCTATCCTTATCAAGATCGACAACAAGAAGAGAAGATGGATCGAATATGATTGGTTAGGCAAGAAAATGTAACAAAGAGGCAAATAGGATGGGGTAGATAGGAGAATGTGGATAGGATGGAAGAATTTTTTCCCCCATGTGTAGGGTGCTTGTAGATAGGGGATTTACACATGATGCCTGTTTGTCAAGTTTTTTATCATGGTACTTGTCCAGGGCACCATAAGAATGGTTTTCAACTTCAGATGAATTATTTCTCTTTGACTTTACTTTTACGATTTTTGATCTTTATTTTTATTTTTTATGCTTTTGGATTTAGGATGGAATGGGAAAGAGGATATGTGGAGGATGAAGGATGTGGAGGAGGGAATCAAATGTTTGTTTCCATGAAGATAATATCCCTTGTTGAGGAATTGGTGCTAAGGACGTTGGAAGATGCTACTAAGAGAGATGGAGTGGATGGATGAAGGATTGTGATAAATGAAAAGGTGTGGATCAAAGAAGTGTGATATATGGGATAATGGATTGGATGTGGAAGGATGGATGAATGGATGGAGGGGATGTCATGAGGAAATGTCATGGGATCAAAGGGAACTAAGACCAACTGTTGCACACACCATGTTGAATGATGGAGCATTGGATTAGGATATGAGTTTGGATGTTGGAATTTATATGGGGGATTTTGAATGGATGATTTTGGGACATATGGACCCACAATAGATGTAGGGGATGGAGGATGGGAATTGTTAATTTTGGTATGTAAGGGCCCAAAATGGATTTAGGATTTGGAAGATGGGGATGCTTTAATTTAGATAGAGGAATGTGGGATTGGGATGAAGGATAGAAATGTTTGGATTTAGAAATGAAAGTAGCTTTTGGAGGGATGGTTTTGGATGCATTGTTGTTTGTGTGGGGTTCCACATTGTTTTGGTATATTCATTTTGCTTGATGGGCCTTTGTGGCTTTTTTAAGTGATGACAATTTTGGACTTGGTTTTGATTTTTGCTTACATGTCGATGCTTGGGGACATGGTGATCCTTGGATTTCTGTGATTTTTTACTTTATATGTTGTGGCATTCAAATTGCTTCCAAAGGTGAAGGTATGCTCTAATGGGGATAGAGTATCTGGACACCCCATGAGTTGGGTGATGGCTTCATCATGTTGGAACAAGTCCGATGATGTGTGCTTTTGTTGATCCTAGTTGAGGGTTTTAGGTGATGGATGGATAAGCTTGATGAAAGGATTAGTGGTGGAAGTGATAGGAGTGATGGGGGTGATGGGTTCAATGAATAGATTAGTAGTAGTGGACTTTTTATGGGAGTGACAGGAGGCTTTTGTTGGGATGCTAGAAGTTTCCTTATCATTTGTAGAAGTATTACCAACATATTTGTTCTAGGATTGGTTTGCATGGCCTTGAAATCTTGGATTTTCTTCGATTTGTATGAGTTCCAAGATACCTTGCTCATAAAGGCCTAGTCCTTTGCCATGATAATGCATCTTATGATAAATGCAATTCTCGATGGGATATTGGGTGCTTTGGAAACAAGATGTGAATCCATTGTTGGATGGGTGAGGAGTGGTGGTGGTTATAGTTTTCTTAGCAGCGAGAAAATCAGATTAGATGAAGGTGGAGAAACCAAAATGATAGGATCTTGGTTCGGAAATGGGTTTGATGGGAGCGATGGCATCTTTAGATGATAGGGAATCTTGAGGAGGATTTGTAGGGATATTTAGATCTTGATTTAGTAGGGGATCTTAAGGAGGATTTGTAGGGATCATCCAACAAATGCTTTTGAAGTATCTATGATCAAACCTTTGAAGTGGTAGCAAACTTTTAGACTTGAACGAATTGCTTCTTTGCTATTTGGGTAGATTGGAAACTTCAAACGAAAATGTGATTACCTTACTTAAAACTTGTGATCTCTTCTTTCCCAGTTTGTGGTGATGGTTATTCCTTTAGAGATTTCTTTAAATTGTTCGTTGAGTGAAGTATGGCAGCTTAACAAGGGGTTGCGGCCTTCTCTTTGCTATTTTTTGTGAACTCTTTGTTGGAAATATTGTCATTAATGTCAAAGGGGCATGGATAGTTTGTCATTGATGTCATTGGCAGATTGAAGACATGTTATAGTGATGTCTCCATTGAAGAAAATTGATGAAGGATAAAAACAATGATAAAGAAAAAAGATCAAGGCCGACTCCTCTAAGGGTGATTGTTAAGTTTAAATTAAAGATTTAAACTTGGTGCTAAATTTTTTAAAATCTGAAATTAAATTGTGTGAAGAGTGTCTCATTGAAGAATTTGAAATTAAAATAAATAAAATATTATTATACATGGGCCGACCCATGCCTTGGTAAGCGCCATCTTGGAGAAAACAAATTAAAAGTAATTAAATTAAATTTGTTTCATGTGAGGTCGACCTTTGTAAAGAATCACCTCTCTTGTGAAGAGGCATGAAGAAGGTATTTAAAGACATAAAGTGGAAGGTTCAAAAAGAAGTAAGCATTCAATATTATTTGAATATTGAGCAGATTTAAAGCAGACCAAAAGGGCAGAAAGTATGAAGAATATTTCTGATTCTTATTGAAGAACATATGCAGATCTATATGAGATATGTGTGCGAGTTTATTTGAAGAACATGAACATATTTTACGGAGAGTTTATGATCAGATTTATGAAAGATTTGTGATCACATGTATAAAGTTTTTATGAGCAGATCTGATTTTACTACCACAAACATTAAGGCATAAATATATGTGAAGTTGTGTTCAGATTTGTAAATGAAATTAGAGCACACCTTAATGCAGAATTATAAAAGAAAGTATAGCATTATTTAAGAAAAAATTTGTGAAGGAAAGTTGTTGCATCATCATCAAAAAGACTTGTGAAGGAAAGCAATTACATCATCTACAAACCAAGTCATGAAGGAGAGCACTTATGTGATAACTGTTAGATCATCTAGAGGTGTGAAAGAAAGTGCATCTATAATCAGATATTTGTGAAGACAATATCATCCGTTGAAGAATTTGGAGGTTGGTGCCTCCCAAAGAAGGGATTGGTGTCTCTTGCTGAGTTGGCGCTCAGTTGTGGGGATTGGTGTCTCCAGCAGGTTGGTTCCTACAAATTCTGTAAGTGGGGATTGGTATCTCCAGTGGGCTGGTGCCTACAAAAGAAGATTTGTAAAACAAGTAGGTTGGTGCCTACGAAGAAGATCAATATATAAGCAATATTTTGCCGTGGTTTTCTCCCACAAGGGTTTCCACATAAATCGTGTGTTAATCTTGTGTTGCATAATTGTTAGATCTTGTGTGATTGATATTGCTATGGTTGTTAAGTTTTGAAAAAGTAAAAGATTGTTGTTATATTGATTCACCCCCACTTCTCAATATAACTGTGTGCTCATCACTCTTTCTCGGCATTTTAAACCTGCAATTTGTTTCCTCTAAAATTCCGTGATCTGCTTTAGCAATAACTTTCATTCAACTTTTGGCAATACTCCTGTGTTGGTACTTGCAAAACGTAGATTGTCATATCCCCGAAATTTTGACACTAAAAACCTTAACGTTGAAATACGAATGAATAAATAAAATGTGTTAATTTTATGATCAGATGTAATGCACAGAAAATTAATTCAAAATCAGACACAAAACACAGCAGATACCCTGGGAAAACCCTCCTCTTGAGTAGAAAAACCCAACAACAATATATCACTTATATATTGATTTATCACAATAATGATCTCCTTACAAGAGGCCGATATGAAGGCCTAAATGCAAGCACCAAAACACAGAATTACAATGAAGTAATATGCTGATAAATCTCAGCCTCCAATAATGCCGAACTTGATCTTGAATGACTTCAATCTGCCTTGAATAAATTCGCACCAAGTAGGAATGAAGTGGAATGCAAGAACAATTTAATGAATCGATGCCAAGTGAGATACAATGATGGTGAATATATACAAGATAGGGAGAAGGACGTGACCCTTCAATGAATACAAGTCGGCCTTGATCAAGAAATCACGCCTCTTACACAAGAGGTCGGCTCCTTTGGAAATCGCGCCAATTTGAGTCTTAACAATAATCAGCATTAAATAAAATATTATGTGAATTGGATGTGTCTCTTCATTTCATCCAATCACCATAATATAAATTAAATAGCCTTAGCTATTATTTAATTTATCACATGTAGAAGGAGATCGCTGGAAGAGGACCATGACGTTGCTCTAAACATCAACACTCCCTCTCAGCTAGGGAGGATTCTTCCAGCTGCACAACACATATCACCTCATCGTGATGTCTACCACAATGGCTACAACCATATGTGGAAAAGAAAGATATCACCTCATCGTGATATCAAATATCACCTCATCGTGATATCAACCATAATGGCTACAACCATGTATGGTATGTACAAGTGTTCATCACTTACGTGATGTCGTCACCTCAACGTGACGTTCACCATGGCTCTCCCAGAGGGTGAAACACAAGTACAAGAAAATCATCACGGACTCTCTCTTGTGATGCTGTCATGGAGTCACACACATGACATCCACCATGGCTCTCCCAGAGGGTGGAAACAAGGGCTTTCACCTCAAATCCCAAAAGAGAAATGCATTAACAAGGGCTTGCACCTCAAATCTCTCTCAAAGAGAAATGCATTAAAGAGGATCACTGATACTGAGACTCCTTCTCAGCTAAGGCTGGATTCTCCATCATACCAAGCTTATCTCGAAAGTACACAAACTTTTTCCTAGAGAGAGGCTTGGTGAGAATGTCTGTCGTCTGCTCATCAGTGCCGATATACCTCAATTGTATAGCTTTCCTCAATACCATATCTTTGATATAATGGTATTTGATCTCAACATGCTTGGTTCTGTCATGAAACACAGGATTGACAGAAAGCTTCACACAGCTCTAGTTATCACAATGAATGATAGTAGGCTCCATTGATTGTCCAAACAATCCTGCAAGGAGCTTACGAAGCCACACTGCTTTTCGAGCTGCCACACAAGCTGCAATGTACTCTGCCTCTGCTGTACTCAATGCTACAGATGACTGCTTCTTGCTGCACAGGATATCATAGCAGATCCCAAACCAAAGCAACATCTAGAGGTGCTCTTCCGATTAGTGACACACCCTGCCCAATCAAAATCAGTATAACCATGCAACTTCAAATCCACATCTGAAGAATATCTCAACCCATATCCAACTGTACCATGCAAGTATCTTAGGATATGTTTTGCTGCAACAAGATGTATCTGCCTTGGTTCACACATGAATTGACTAAGTGCACTCACTGCATAGCAGATATTTGGTCTAGTGTTGACTAGATACATCAAGGATCCAATCAACTGCCTGTACATCGTGGGATCCACCAGGTCTGAACTAGTTGCAGCCTCCTTCAACTTATGGAGATTGGTCTCCATAGGTGTAGACATGGATTTGCAATCCATCATACCAAACCTCTTAAGTATATCAATGGTGTACTTCCCTTGACTTAGAATCATCTCATTTGGCTTCTGCCAAACTTCTAAACCAAGGAAGTAATGCATGAGCCCAAGGTCCTTCATTTCAAAATCAAAAGCCAACTCCTTCTTGCATTTGAGAATGAGGTGATCTTCTCCAGTAAGAATCAAATCATCAACATACAAAACCAAAATTAATGCTTCACCATCAATTACCTTAAAATATAGATTTGAGTCAGCATCATTCTTAGAGAAGCCCAAGCTTGACAAGTAACGATCAATCCTTTCGTACCATGCACGAGGAGCCTGCTTAAGACCATACAAGGCCTTCTTCAGCCTGCAAACATGAGACTCCTTCCCATGTACCTGAATCCATCAGGTTGCTCGATATAAACTTCTTCCTCGATCACACCATTCAGAAAAGCTGTCTTCACATCCATCTGATGAATCTTCCATCCTCTAGATGCAACAATGGCAATGATGGTTCTGATAGAAGTATAGCGAGCAACTGGAGCAAATGTTTCTTCATAGTCAACTCCCTCTTTTTGTGAAAAACCTCTAGCCACGAATCTTGCCTTGTACTTCTCAATGCTCCCATCGGCTGCATGCTTGATCTTGAAGAGCCATTTTGAAGATACCACAAATTTGCCTCTGGGTCTAGGAACGATGTCCTCAAACATCATTCTTGAGAATTGACTGACACTCCTCTGTCATAGCATCTCTCCAAACCTGTTGACTAGAAGCTTCCTCAACACTGGAAGGCTCAAACTCAATAATCTGACTCATCAAAGCAACATAACTAGAGAACTTATGCATTCTCTTACTTTCTCTAAAGGTACCTCTTGGAGCTGCAAACCTTTCTGCCTCCTGCATTGTTTTCCTAGCCCATAGAGGTCTCTTTTTCCCAATCACAATATCGGTAGGCCCATCAGTAGGTTCCAAGGGTTCAACTGGATCATTATCTTACTTCAGTTCTGAAGTCTCCCTCTGAATCTCAGGAGTATGGTCAACTTCCATATCCTAAGGAGACTCTTCATTATCAATCTCCATATGAGTACCCTTGGATCTCCTGAATGCAACATCTTCCTCAAATGTGACATCCCTACTGATCTCGATCAACTTCTGACCTGGAATGTAGATTTTGTAGGATTTTGATGTCTCATTGTAACCTACAAATATCCCCTTCTTGCCAGAAGGCTCCAACTTTGTTCTCTTTTCCTTCGGAATATGAACATAAACTAGACATCCAAAGATCCTCAAATGACTCACCTCTGGCTTCTTCACAGTAAAGGCTTCTTCAGGAGTCATGTTCTCTAGGATTCGGTGAGGGCTTCTATTCTGAACATAGACTGCTGTCCTAGATGCTTCTGCCCACAGGAAGGTTTGCAGATCCTAATCATGAATCATGGCTTTTGCTACTTCCACGATCGATCTGTTCTTCCTCTCTGCAACACTGTTCTGTTAAGGATTATAAGGAACACTGAACTCCCTCTTAATCCCAGCTTCAATGCAATAGTTCCGAAAGTTGCCGGAAGTGTACTCTCCTCCATTATCAGATCTTAGGACTTTGATCCTCTTCCTGGACAAATTTTCCACCTGAGCTTTGAATTCCTTGAACCTTTCTAATACCTCCTCAGATTCTTTAGATTTCAAGAAATAAATCCAAGTCTTTCTAGAGTAGTCATCAATAAAAAGAATGTAATACAAGAAACCACTCGAAGAAGCAATAGACATTGGACCACATAAATCAGAATGAATGAGATCTAGAATATATTTGGATCTATTTTCTCTACTATGAAATGGACCTTTAGTAATCTTACCCATAGCGCAGCCTCTGCAAATACCTTCATGCTCCTGGTTGAACTTTGGAAGGCCCGTGACCATCTTCTCCATGATAGGTAGAGCTCGGAAGTGAAGGTGAGCCAATCTTCGATGCCAAAGATCACACAAGCTTGAAGAATCATGTACTAATCCTTGAAGTGGACGAGTGCATAGCCTATAGAGGCTCTCATGTCTAACTCCAATTACTCGAGCAGTCTTGAAGTTGGAATTCTTTGCCCACACAAGAACTTTTCCTTTAGAGAATGCAACTTGGTAACCCTTGTCTTCCAAGGCTGAAATGGAAACGAGGTTTCGCTTGATGCTTGGAACATATAGAACATCGCACAACTGAAGGGTAATGCCGGAATCCAAGTGGAGAGTGGAGGTCCCAATTCCTTTCACTGAGTAACTAGCATCATCTCCAATAATGACTTGTTCACTAGAATCTCTCTCCACCAAATTTGTTAGATGCTCCCTGAATCCGGTAATGTGTGAGATGCACCACTATCAATCAACCAAGTGTTGGTGTTGGTAGTTACATTGCTTGACAATGCCGAATAGAATAAGTACTCACATGAATCCTTCTGCGGGGAGAAATCATCAACATCTGCAATGGTGGCCTGTTGCTTAGGATTGGTTGGACAATGCTTGGCAAAGTGACCATACTTGTCACATCTAAAGCATTGGACTTTGGAGAGGTCCCTCTTCTTCTTGAATGCGGGAGCACCATCAGCTCCATTATCTCTATTCCTCTTGAAGTATCCTTTCTTCCCATTTTTGCCTTTCTTCTTCGATGATTGAGAGGCAAGAACATGAATGTCTTCATTGGTAGGGCTTTGACCAATTCCTCTAGCAGCCAATCTAGACTCCTCTTGAATGCAATCCGCCCTCAATCGATCAAACTTGGGAAGCTTCAATCTTGCACTGATTCCTTGAATGTAGGACTCCCATGATGAAGGAAGACCATTAAGTGCAAGCATGGTCAAGTCCTTGTCATCTATCACATGACCAATTGTAGAGAGCCGATCTCTCAACTTCGAAATCTTCATGAAGTAAGCAATAACTGTTTCTCTTTTCGCCATCTTCACATGATGTAGTTGTTGCTTCAGTGCAAGAGCCTGGCTGGTGTTGTTGATTTCGTACATCTCCTCCAAGGTTTTGAACATGTCTCTTGCCGTCTTCAACTTGGAAACAATAGGAATGATATGATCCTTCATGGAATCAACTAACATCTTCTTTGCCTTGATATCTTTCTTCCTCCATTGAACTTTCTCTTCCTCATTCGTAGGTTCGGGAACTTTGCTCTCCACAAACTCAACCAATTCGTTTTCCTCCAAAGTGAGCATAATTCTGAATCTCCATGAAGTGAAGTTTGATGCTCCTTCGAGTCTATCCTCAATCTTAAGACCGTTCACCATCTTGACGAAGAGATAGAGATAGACAATAATGAGAAAGAGAAAAGAGTATCGCTGTAATAAGAAATTTGATCACGATCTTCTTCACACTCGCTCTGATACCATGTTAATTTTATGATCAGATGTAATGCACAGAAAATTAATTCAAAATTAGACACAAAACACAGCAGATACCTTGGGAAAACCCTCCTCTTGAGGGAGAAAAACCCAGCAACAATATATCACTTATATATTGATTTATCACAATAATGATCTCCTTACAAGAGGCCGATATGAAGGCCTAAATGCAAGCACCAAAGTCTGATGCAACACAGAATTACAATGAAGTAATATGCTGATAAATCTCAGCCTCCAATAATGCCGAACTTGATCTTGAATGACTTCGATCTGCCTTGAATAAATTCGCACCAAGTAGGAATGAAGTGGAATGCAAGAACAATTTAATGAATCGATGCCAAGTGAGATACAATGATGGTGAATATATATAAGATAGGGAGAAGGACACGACCCTTCAATGAATACAAGTCGGCCTTGATCAAGAAATCGTGCCTCTTACACAAGAGGTCGGCTCCCTTGGAAATCGCGCCAATTTGAGTCTTAACAATAATCAGCATTAAATAAAATATTATGTGAATTGGACGTGTCTCTTCATTTCATCCAATCGCCATAATATAAATTAAATAGCCTTAGCTATTATTTAATTTATCACATGTAGAAGGAGATTGCTGGAAGAGGACCACGACGCTGCTCTAAACATCAACAAAATGAATAACAATATAAATATCAAAAAATAATATAGATATAGATATTAGCAATTTAATATTTTTATAATTATAATTACCTTATCTTATGATAATTATAATTAGCAAATATAATAAAATAAATATTAGCAATTTGAAATTTTATAATTATTATAATATAATAATATAAGGCTGATATAAATAATAAACATGCACTATATTATATGAATAGTATAAGCTAACAACCACAGTAGTTATAAAGACTATTAATTAAGGAAGCAATTAGACTCCCCCTAACATGCAACGATTCACATAAGGTGACGCCCAGATCTGACACACAAATAAGAACCGGTCAAAGTACCTTAAACAGCGATGAGTGAAATACATTAAATATCATTTGAGTAAGGAAAAAGCAGCGATTAATAACTGCAGGGAGCAATTATAACTAATGGTTGCTTTGTGAAAGGTAGCAATCCATAAAGGTATGTCTCCTCAAAAAGCAATGTCTCTTCCTTTAAGAGACATGATCCTCCAATCAGCACAAAGGGTATAAAGATATAAACAACAGGGCTGGAAAAGGCATCAAATGAAGGAGAAGGAAATCAGCAATCAGAACAGCAAATAAAATAGAATCTGTGATTCATGAAAAGTGGTTACATACACATTTAATAAACCATATCTGCTAGTCACACACACACACACACACACACATACATATATATGTATATATGATTGTGCAATAATGATGCTTGCAGCAATTATTGAGCCTTATAAATAATATTATAATTAGAATGCTTTAATATAACTATGGATAATAGGCTCTTATCTGTTTAACCTATGCTAACAATATCTCCGGAGTGTTAAGAACAGGATCGACTTGGGGCAGAAGAAGTAAGAGATCTGCCAGCAAATAAGATATTCAGGTTGTATTGTAAGTTAATGTATTTATGATGGAATAATTGGGATATAATGCATTGTTGAATAGAATCAAGGCTTCATGCATACTATTACACATATTCTATGATAGCATCTTCATAGTTCATAATGTATTGCTGATATGATTATTTGCAAATCTGAATTTGAGTAAATTACTATGTACATATTTTCACCATGACAGAAGAGGGGAGATTTGCAAAAGGAATACAGCGAAGGGGCCCTCTCCTAGGTACACCACCTCTATAATGGA
>VDFB02169189.1:135478-196369 GCA_007258455.2 Sequoia sempervirens
TAATTCCAAAGAATTTGGAAAAGGGTTATTTAAACCTATTTGGACACAAACACGAGCGTAAGTAATTACCTTTTGGTCCAAAACGTGTTGAGCCAACCCAACTAGCTTGCCAAAAAGTAGAGAAATCATATGCAAGATGTCGCTTCTCCAAAACTCTAGTGGGGCTAATGGGAGACAAACCCAAATGAGAACCTGTGTAGGAAGCTCCTCAGCTAAATTGAAATCCACATGCCAAGGTTTCATGAAAATTCCAACCTGATTGAAGAAATAAGGTCCACCTTCAAAAGCCTTTATTTCAGTCTACCATGCATGTAAATATAACAATGAAATAATTGTTGGCAACCAACTTTATCTCCATATCACCCTCGGGGTTCCAAACCTTTCAAGTCCAAGATTCCAAAACTGGCAATGAGAGGCAGATCCCCATGAATTTACAAATCAATGCATGATTGCTCCAATAGGCGAAATCCTCTGTAATAGACTCTGGTTGGATCACCAAAATGAGACGCTCAAGGCATATCTCCAAACATCCATTCACTTTTTTAAGCCTAAGAAAACTTTTCTAAGAAAAAAGGACCATTGCTAGCTAGAGACTTATTTGAAATCTCCATATACTTTGCATGCATGGAAGAAGAAGGATCTGTATGATCCATAACACTAGGAAACTCCCAACATGAACAAAAAGGACCCTAAAATTAGAAAAGACCTTGCAGCCACCCACGCAGCCAAGAACATAACAAGGAAAACAAAGAAAAATAGCAAAGAGATACGACACCAACAAATATAAGAATGCAACATAAAAAAGAGACACCCCACCCCAGGACTGACCACTCTGACCATCCCCCAACACCTTAATCACATGCATACACAACCAACAAAGAAAATCATGGCTAGGGTTTCCCCTAGCCTGCACAGCTAGACCTACATAGCGTTGCCATATTACAATCCTCAACTATGCCCCATGTGGTATGTATCTGGTCATCTTCTAATGCTTTCAAGGATCTATGTATTTTTCTCTCTCCTTAGTTCCTTTTAGGCTTCTTCTTTCCTCCTAAGTTTCTTCTAGCTCTCTATTCTTCATTTTCTTGGCCTGGCTGGCCTATTGTTCCAAATTTTTTATGTTAATTTAATAAATTATTATGAATAAAAAAAACTAATTCAAACATTTAAAAATTAGATAAAGAGTTGATGATTGGAAAATATAATTGATAATGCAAATAGGAGGATTAATATTTTCATAGCTATATTGAATTGTGATTTTATATATTCTTACCCTTCCTTGGATTGAAGTAACGTGACCTATTTAATTGGACTTCAAATTTGATATTAGAATTATGTGTAGAGTACCTGAACTAATTGATCCCTAATTTTCTTTGATATGGGATGAAATTGTATGTCATCTAGTCCACTCATCATGATTCATTCATATAGGGTGATTTCATCCTATCTAACTAAAAGTCTTTAAAACTAATGTGACCTACGAGGATAATTGCTTTCAAGACATGGTGGTGCGAAGAAACATCTTGGGAATCTAATATACGATGATCAAAGAACTCTAAGTCAAACCCCCTTGTTAGTTATACAAGATTGAAAGAAACAAAAGACATCATAATAAAAAATACACATGGAGTCTTTATTGATTACTAATGCATTTTCTTGTTGCTACTTGATGATGTGCTTTAAGGAGTCTCTTGTGAATGGATAACACTAGTGGATATGTCCTAAAGCATATTTTTAAAGAAGACATATTAGGAACTTAAATATTTTGGCATGTAAGCTAATGGGTAGTGATCACATTGGACTAAAGGGATAGCTCAAGATAAGTGAAAAATAAGATTGAACTTAAGGAATATGATCACATGCATGATTTTGTCCAAGCAACATAGTCATGTTGTAATCTAGTCTAGTACATGTGTAAATGGGTGTAATGAGAAATGGTATAGATAAGTGGGAACTAATATGGATTGATGGATTTTTAATTTTAGGTTTTAGTTAGTTTATGCACAAAACCAAGTTGAATTAAATAGTAGGATAGCATATCTCAAGAGGGAGCCAAAGTGAGTGTTAAACAAGAGGGAAGAAAAGTGTGTAAGGTCAAAAACTACATACTTCATAGTCCTCCCATTAATTTTCTAAAAGTGTTTTAATGTCCATTCCTATAGGTGTTTCATATGATCCATTTGTAATTTTTCTATGAATTTACCTAAAATTGGATCAATTTAACCACCACAATATTTTTTTAGACCCCTAAAAAATTATATTAAATTTCTAAAAGGACACTTCTACATTGATGTTCTAGACACCTAAATAATAAAACATAGGTGTCTAATTTAAAAATTGAATGTTTAAACTTACACAAGGATAAAATCCTAAACTTGGATTTTCCTTAACACTTATCCTAATTGTCATTTGGACCTTAAAAACAAAATAAAGTTATATGCATTGCTTTTAAAAATTGTTGGACAAAAATTATTACTTGACGCCAAGTTTTCTCATACTCTCTCTAGAGCTACAATTTAATTAAGCTCCATCATTGAATATTTTCATTAGAGATCTCCCCCATTGGAATTCCATTAATAATGATCTCTATTATATTATACATCCTCGTAATTAAATTATCCTTATCAAGTTCTCTCTACATTGATTTCCTTACCATTTTTCTATTGGCCTCCCAATTTCCTCTCCAATGGATCCCAAAAGTCTCTAATTCATTGCATTATTATTCTACATTACCTTACCACATATATCCAATCCCTAAATCCATTATTTCCTTCTCCTAAATAAGTCTTGAGTAGGATCTAGTGCCTTATCTCCTTGAACTCATTCTTGAACCAAGTGACTATGAATAAAAGAATTCATGATTTAACAAGAATGACATGGTCTATGGACTAATAATTCTTTTTGTACATCACATAGAGCACACTTAGTGCCCTTTTACTTCTTGTACCATCATCCAATAGTTGTTTGGAGACTTTGGATCTTCATCTGATAGTGATGTTTCCTTGGATGATAGTAAGACTTATGTTGCCCCATCTTGTGTGGACACATCCTAATGAGATGATAAACTTATTTGGTTGACATACATTGACACTCCATCTCCTCCATATAATTTTTCTACTTCAGAGTTCAAAGTTGCTTCTTCAAGAGCTTCTAATGATTCTTTGTAGCAATATCATTTATGTCTTTTGGATTCACTTTATTGGGACCATTTTCTACCATAAATATATTGTTTTTTTGTAGAGTCCCTCATTTAAAATCAAGATGACACTCTTGAGAATCTTGTCTTTCTCTTGATGATAGTTCTTTTTTCCTTGCACCTGTTACTAATACAAAGTTCCAAGAGGTTTCACTGAGGAATTATGGAGATTATTTGTAATACATCTCATGAGTGCATTATAGCCACATGAAATGCATTGACATCCACATTCATACATCACTTCTTTAGATCTTGTTCTACATTCGTCTCCACAAACATTTAGATTGTCATCTTTAGCAGTGTGGCCTAGAATACCTACCTTCATTGTGGAAGATTTTGGTATCAACATGGAGACACATGAGTAGAGTTCAAAGACTTAAAACTTCTTAAGACTTGTTCTACCATATCTCTTGAGGGATTTTCTTCTACATTCACCATTATATTTATTTCTTCATAAGGGGAGGAATATTGTTTGCATATCTTGGATCATCTTTAGTATTCTTCTTCATGTATTCACCTTTGGAATATGAGGTACTTCCTTGAGGGATGTTGGTTATACTTGTGTGATCAAAGTAGCACAAGAGGACATGTCAAGTCCCACATTCTTTTTTCACATGTACACATATCTTTTCTCTCTTTTGGGTGGGACTTTTTTCCCATTGGGTTTTATCTCTTTTTGCACTTTATGAGAGATTGCATTGTACTTGGGTACCTTAGAAGGCCTAGTTTCTAGGACCCAATATTTTTCCCCACCTAAGCTATGTTTAAGGGGGTGTTAGTGTGGGATTTTTACCTCATAAGTTTATTTTACCCACACAAGTTGTTAATATTGCTTAGTTTGATTTAGTTTTGCTGGTAAGCTATAGTTAAGTAGAAACTAACTCCTAACCACCTCTAGTTTGTTGAGAAATTTGAACAAACCTTTCCCACAAAAAACTAAAATTTATTTTGTTCATTTATCTTATATATTCACCTCATTTCCTTAATGCAAGTACATCATTTTTGACCTGTACTCTTATGTATTTGGTTTATTTTTTGATACTAACATTTTGCTCAAATTTCCTGACTTCATTTTCACACATATAATAAAACAACTAGATTTTATACTCTTGCTAAGCCATATTAACTATAGGGTTAAGACAAATAGCTATAAATACATTATAACTTTAAACCTATGTGGATATACTTATGTATTATAGTTAAACCTAAAATGATATTTATTAATTCTTAAATATTCTATTTAACCAATATGTTTAAGCATGCTATTGAAGTAGACTTATGGACCTTATGGAGGTTAAACCTGCAACTGTTGTCTGTGTGTGTTTCCATTAGAATGAATATGAATTTGCAACTTATCTCTTCCTATATCTTCTTAATTTAATTTATTATTTTTATTGTCAATATTAACTTATTATCTAATGGTTGAAGATACAACTATTTAGCTTTTGTTGAATATAAGACAATTGTGCTATATGTTGTGTTAATTATTTGTTGGTAGTAGCCATAGTTGATAATATTATTTCTTTGTAGTAGTCATTGGGATAATTAGTTTGTTATTATATCATATACATATATGAATGTTTTAATATTCCTATTAATTTGGTATTATTAGTAGGATTTTATTGAATTATGAGCTTAGGACTTGGGATAGTACATTTAGAACCTTGATCTTTTAAGCCTAATTACATAAATGATTATTTTCAAGTTGTACAATTAATATAAGATCATTCTCATGTTGAATAGAAGGAACATAGGAGGGTTAAATTGTATTATTGTTGAGATTTAAATTTAATAATTTTTATATGATTTAAAAATTTATAACTAGTTTATTCTTATAAGAATATTAATAATAATCTAAGTTGATATATTTGAATGGTATATTAGAATAACTTTGATATGTAGTAAAAATTATTCTAAGAATGACATTAAAATATAGTATTCTATGAAATATCTTTTATGTTTTAAGGTTTACTTTTTAATAAATTATGTTAATTAGTTATTAGTGATTTTATTTCTTATATTTTTTTAATTTATTTTAATATATAATTAGTTACCAATTATTATTTGAATAGAATTTTTTTATCATATGAAATTTAATTATTTAATAGTATTGAACAATATTACTTAATTATTATGAGTTGCTAATTTAGTTTTATAATAATATTTAATAGATTTCACTTTAAGTTTTTAATTATTATATGCAATTTCATTGAGTAAATTTACCCATTAGATAGTATTATAGAATTTTCAATTTAAATTTTATTTAAAAACTTAAAAAATATATAAAAATCAAAATATTATATTGTTTAGTATTAAATGATGCTTTTGGTTCATTTTTATGGTTAATTATGTTATATTTGAACTATTACACCTACAACCTAATATAGATGCAACAATGACATCTATGACATCATCTGTATAAATTTCTTAGGAGTAATAAGGGACATTGGTATTATTAATATGAGTGAATGAAAAATCTCACTTAAATATCAAACTAATGAAGATTCTTTCTAAGTAAAATAATAAATTAATGATAATTTAGTATTGAGAAAACCATCATAAATAACTTTTATTTATTAGGAATATGCATTTAAGATACAATAGTAAATGATAGTAAATAAGTATTGTTTTATGTGATTAAATGTTTCATGAATCAAATGTTTCTCGTATTGTGTAGTAGTTGTAGACATCTAAAAATGACTAATATATTTGCATCTTTGCATTTCATCATTTTCTCATCAAGTCTTCTATCTATATTAATTAAATAAATTTTAACTATTTAATTAATTTAATTTTTCTCCCTTTTTATCCATAATAATTAAATATTTTTTAATTATCTTATTTTGTTTATCATATCTATATTAATTGAATATTTTTTAATTATTTAATCAATTCATTCTTATCATTTTCTCCCCAACATCAATCAAATTCAAATTATATTTGCTCTTCTATAATTAAATAATTTTCAAAAATTATTTAATTAGCTTACACTCCTCTCTTTTTTCTTGATAGATAAAAGAGGAGTTATATTGATAATGCAAAAAGTTTACAATGCTAGCCCATGGACATAGGGGTAGAAGATTTTCACAGTTTGCAAACCCTATAGCAACCCACAAACCCAAAACATCCTTGACAAAATAAAACTAAGAGCACTCCAAAATTGACCGTGTAGGGACGTATCTCGTTATACTACTATAATTGACAAAAAAACCAACATGAACACCATTATTACCAAAGATTTTGTTGGGTGAAGATCCTAAAATTCATACTTTTGAGTAGAACTCTGCACCATGGAGAGGAAACTTTTTCTTGAGAAACTCCACCCTAGTGGCAGCCAACCTGCAGTGCTTGATCAAATCCATGCCCTGCAAGTCCAAGAGGAATGGATAATACTTGACTATTTTCCTCAGTACCTTGAGAAGACCCAAATCACGAGGGCAAGGGATTCCAACCCCAAGTGTAGCTGTTGCTAATGTTTCCTCTAACCCAACCAAAAATTCCTTTTTAAATAGCTTATGCATCAGAACTTTAGCTTCCTTCTTGGGCACATTTGCATCTAGAAGACCAACCAATACTCTTGAATAAATATTAGTCTCAAGTCAATACCCTTCGACACCTTCCATGAAACCTTTGCCTGTGATGAATTTCATTGCCGTGAAAGTGAGATAATCTGGGTGGCATATAATGCACTTCATCCTTAATGATTTCACAGGGCCCATAAAGGTCATTTGATGTTTGCTACTCAACAACTGGACCAGTGTATCCATGCTACCACAAGCTAATTCACTCACTGAGACATGGATAATGAACATCACCATAATCAAAACAGACCAAAGTTGTTATATTTAACCCTCCAAATAGCCTATGAGAGTCCCAAGGCTTTGTCAAAATGACAAATCACAAAATACACTGAACATAAAAAATAATTGTTTACACATCATTATAAGTGAAGCCTCAATAGTCATGAATGAAGCCATGTTAAGCCACTAGATCTTGACCATGTGAACCGTCCACTTGAAAAGACGACACTTGAATTTCACTTAAAACCATGATGTCTATGTGTTTAAATAGAGCAAGCTTCGTGAATTAGAGGTTGGTGACCATAATGGCCAACTTGGCAGTATGTTGGCAAAAAATCTTCTAGCTAAGATCGGATTATCTTGTGTGTCAAAAATTCAAAATTTACCCCTTGAAAATTGCAAAATGACAGCATAACCTCGAGCAATTGTTGAAGGGATAAAGATCCATTACTGATGCCACAAAATATGACTCTCTACAATTATGTTTGTAGAGAGTCACCCACCCAACCACCCATAGCTAACACTCCTCTCTTAAATTAAATAAATTAAAATAATTTTTAAACTAAATATTTCCCTCTAAAATAAATAAATAAATATTTATTTATTTTTCTAACTACACTCTTATGAATTAAATATATTTATTTATTTAGTCCTTTAACTTTCCCTCTTTCATCATTCAAATTTAGCTCCTAGACCCTATCTTAATTTTTCTTATCCATTGATCTTTCTAATTAATCTCCACCATTGATCAAATATTAAGTGAATCATATAAATACAAAGCCATCATTCATTCATATCTCCTAGATCATCATTATTATCAATCTCCTAGCTAGCTTGCATTATGATCAAGAACATTATCATTGTCAAGCATTGTCAAACAATCAAGCTATCATTATCATTATCAATTAAAGGTATCATCCATCTTTGAGAATCTATCATTATTATTATCAAGAAAAGGTATCATCCATCTTTTAGAATCTATCATTATCATTGCTATCATACTATCATTGTACTTACATGGTTATATTACTTTGAAGAGAAACCCATAATGAAACAAATCAAGGTCTTTGCTATGATGACTTTTCTTGTTGTTTAATTTTGAGCCAATATATTTAGCTTTATTGAATGACTATCAAAGTGTGAACTTGGTATTTTTGTTGTTTTTCTACTATTTTGCATGATTCACACCTTCATCATTACCTTAAATTTGGAAACCTATTGAATAAACCTTGAAAAAATTAATTTGACCTAAACTTGTCACATTACTAGAAATAAAAAAAATTGAACATCAAGTCAAACCTCCATAGTACAGAGAGAATGAATATTATGAGTACCATAGAATGAAAGGACATAATACTTTTGATTGCTTCAAATTGAAAAACCTTATTTAGGACTTTATAGATCAATGTGACATTACTATAGAAAATCCACCTTCAACTAATAATGATCTCAAATGATTCCAAGATCTTATCCCAAAACATGGAAAAGGAAAACCCTCAAATAAAGATAGCAATCCAAAGGTGGCCAATTATGCTTCTATTCTATATGACTATACCATGGCTCACCTAGGGAAGACCATTCATTATGTCTCTACCATAACTAACCTAGATAAAAATCATGAATGTGTAGTAACTAAACATATGAGTACGATAACCTTTCAAGGGGACTAATTTGTACCATCTTCTTAATATAATTACAATCTTTTAGATCATCTAAATAAAATCCCAATACAAATATATATCCTAAAGCTACTAAAAATATCCCTGCACATAAGGAAATATTAGAAAATTCTATTCAAGAGCCTTTGATACCCAATAACATAGGTATTATGTAATTGCAAGCCATGGTAGGACATATTTCAGCTCCCCATTATTTGGTTTTCACTTAAAAATACCTTCCTTCCATTAATCCATCTCATAATGAAGCCTTATACCTAGAAGTATTCATCCATAAAATAGAATCAAGAGAGTCATGATTGATGGTGTAACAGGCCTAAACATTTACACCCTACAACTAGTAAAACAATTAGGATACTTTGATGGTGGCATTGATTCCCAAAAATGAATCACCTTAAAATCTTATGATGATGTTAAGTGTGAATATGAAGGAAAATAAAATTTCAAATTCAAGTTGATCCTGCTATAGTGGATATCATTTGTTAGGTATTGGATCTTGATCTCCCATATAACATCCTTCTTGGTTGTCCATGGATATAGGCCTTGTAATTTGTTCCATCTACATATCATCAATGCCTAAAATTCTCGTATGAGGATGTCAAAGTTACTATTTATGGAGATCCTTGCCCTTTTGAATATTGCAAAAACTTAGAATAAAAGTATCAAAAAATTATCCAAATACCTAACATCATGTAGCTTCACCTTCATCGTCTTACATAGACCCATCTATCTGATCCTCATCTTCCACTCCACATACCACTATTCCTAAGATCAAGGTCCAAGTTAATGACAATTGGTTGGGAGAGTATAACATGTAACAAGGTTTTTTTGTGGGCTAACTTCCACTTTCACCAAAATTGTATGGGAAACTAAAACCTAAACAAGATTTAGCAATATTTTTTATCAAGAACAAATCAACAACATTTTCACGATGGGTTGAATTAGACAAGGAAACCATAAGAGATGATATTTCTACATGGCTATATAAAGAGGAAGAATAAAACATGCCCATAGTTCCATCTAATAAATATCCTAAGGGCCTTTGTATAATCAAGAATATGTGTTATAAAGGAAAAGGCATCTTAAGATATAAAGAACAAGGAATCATAGAGTCAATATCTATGAAGAACATAAATAACACTAAAGGACTTGGGTATGGGTCCTTGAAAAAAGCGTCTTTTGAACTTAAGGTAGTTGAGGTTTTTCCAATTTTTGAAACTTCCAAAAGGGATAATTTTCAAGACTCTATGCATATCACTAATGTATTCTTAGATTATTCTATTTGCACTTTATCAATCATATCATATACCTCCACACCACAATCTAAAGATCTTTCACTTGTTTATCCTCAACTTATAGATTGGGATCAACAAGGACCACCAATTCTAGATACATTCCAAAATGATGAGGCTATTACAAAATTTATGGGACTAAGAGAAAACTATGCCTTTAGGAGATCATAAAGTTGGTTTTATCATAAAACTTGATGATAAATCATATTTTGGTGAAACTTCGAAACCCCTTATTTACAACAACAAACAATTAAACATAGTGAGATAATCCTTTAAGGAAAAAACACTCTTTCATTATTTGAGGAAGAAAATGGGAACCTTGATCTTCCCACCATGTCTAAGTATAAAAAAAAAATTCTATATTGATAGAAGAATCACAAGAGGCAAACCTAGGCACAATAAAGAAAACCTAAAATCACATATTTTTCATCATTTTTATCACCACAAGAGAATGGAAAATTTATGCCATTATTTAAAAATAGAACCATAATTTTTGTGTGGTCTTATGTACACATGTCAAGCCTTGACCTTGCATTTGTAGTTCACCATTTAACAAATTTTCCACATGCAAAACCAGCTAAATATAAACAACATAAGATACATCCTCAAGTAGCTTTATTGGTCAAAGTGGAGCTTCAAAAGTTTTTGGATGTTGGATTCATTAGAAATTTTGATTATATAGAGTGGGTTCTATCCTAGTTCTAGTTAGAAAATCCACTAGGGGCATCCACATATGTACAATTTTAGATACTTAAACAAGGCTTGTCCTAAAGATGATTTTCCCCTACCCAACATAGACATTATTGTGGATTTAATAGCTGGACACAAAATTCTATCCTTAACTGAATAGATTTTTCAAGCTATAATCAAATTAATATTGCCCCTAAAGATCAACATAAAGCAACTTTCACTTGTTCTTAGGGTACATTTTGTTGGAATGCTATGCCTTTTGACTTAAATAATACTAGAACTACATATCAAAGACCAATGACAACAATATTTCATGACCTTTTTCATAGTATCATGGAAGATCATGCAGATGAATTATTTGGAAAATCTATCACAAGAAAAGGTCACTTAATAGTGCTTGAGGTCATTTTTGATCTAGATTGGAAGAGTATCAAGTGAGATTAAACCCCCAAAAATGTGTTTTTGGTGTAAAATTTAGGAAATTGATTGGATATATTATTTCTCATAGAGTAATTGAAGTAGATCCACTCTAATTAGAAGAAATAGTTGATATTCCTCTAATAAATTTAAAACACTTGTGTAGTCTTCAAGGTAAACTTCAAGCAATTAGATGAGTTATAGCTCCACTAGCAAAAAGGGCCACCCTTTCACACATATTTTACATAAAAATATCACATTTAAATTGTATGACAAGTTCCAACAAGCCTTTTACTAATTGAAAAATTATCTAGCTTCACCACCAGTTTTGATGCCACCCATTCAAGGGAAACATTTGTTATTATATATATCTACCACTTTGACTACTTTAGGGGCTCTTCTCGCACAACAAGATGATACTAGAAAAGAAAGAGATATCTATTATATCATTCATACCTTGGTAGGATATGAGATAAATTATACTCCAATAGAAAAGGTATGTTTAGCCATTACTTTACATCACAAAAATTGAGACACTACATGCTTAATCATCAAACAAAGTCCATCTCTAATATTGGTCCTTTAAAGCACCTTGTATCTAAGGCTTCTCTAACTGGTCGTATGACAAAGTGGGTCATGATCCTAAGTGAATTTGGCATTGATTGTGTGAATCACAAGGCTATCAAAGGAAAAACCATTATAGACTAATTAGGAGACACACCTTTAGATGAGGATCATCCCCTTATTTCAAAATTTCTCGATGAGATAACTTTAACATTAAACCTTGATGCTTGTGGAAGTTATATTTTGATGGATCATACACTCAACATGGATTTGGGGCCAAAATTCTGTTTATTACACCACAAGGTGATTGTATCCCAAAATCATATAGACTAGCTTTCCCTTGCACAAACAACATTATGGAGTATAAAGCTTTGATCAATAGACTTATAATGGAAATCCAAAGGAAAATAAGGGAACTTCAAGTTTATGGAGATTCACAATTGGTTTTAAAACAAGTAAATGATGATTATTAAAAAAAAGGATGAGAAATTTTTTCCCCTAAAAGAGGATGGTAGACAGTTTTAAACAATACTTTTCAACTATCACTCTTGAACAAATACCTAGGTTAAATAACAAAGATGTCGATTCTATGACTACCATTGGATCTCTATTAGACATGCCTCATAATACTCATCATTGTGAATTCTTGATAGAACAACTTCTAATCCTAGATTTTGATGTTTCATAAGTTGAACTAGTGTATGAACTTGTTGGTCTTGATCCCCCTTGGTATCATGATGTTTACACTTGTCTTTGTGATATACACTTCCATATAACTTCTCTAATTCTCAAAAAAATACATTTATTCACAAATCTTCTCAAATTTTTCATCCTTGGTGATACTGTATATCAAAGTAGTCTTGATGGTGTCCTTAGGTGTCTAAACTTGAAAGAAGCTAAAATTACCTTACATGAGGCACATGAAGGTGTTTTTTTGTGGGGCACATTCTAATGGGCCTTGTTGAACAAGACAACTGAGAGGGGTAAATCAATTGTAGCAAATTTAACCTTTTAAAACATTCACTGAAACTTAGATCAATCACAAATCTTTAACTCTACTAAAATGATTAAACATTAAGTGCAAGTGCAGAAATTGAAAACCATCACACAAACATAGTAACACCAAATTTATGCAAAAAAACCATTGATGGAAAAACCATGGTGAGGGTTAAATCACACTATAGAGAATATCAAAACTGATTACAAAAGGCTCATTGCCAAAATAAGGACTCATTGTTTGGATCAGGACTCACTATCCAACATGGTTAACCACCCGGAGGGCTCACTACCATATAGATACAAAGAAGATAGAAGAGATATCAACAAAGAGAAGACAATCTCAATGCAATAGAGATTTCCACCATGATTCACTCAACCACTTGCAAACATGCATGAATGATAGAGTACACCTTTAGCTCACTACATCTGGAAACTCAACATTTAGAATTCACACTGATCTACCAAACTCGTATCACATACACCCACTAATTCACATCTACTTCATATCTATCTATTTTATTTCTTTGCACTTATCTCTTGTACTTCTTTCACCACTAACTCATCTTGTATTCGTACCATCTTCAACTTTGAAACATGTCCAAAGTCATCCATCCATTATTAAATTAAAATTAGGTCAATGCCAAAACATCCTAGGGTGGAATTAGAATTAGGGCGACCTAAACACATGCTTGATGAGGACCCAAATAGGTCCCAACACACTTCATCAACTTCGAAGGTAGTGTTCAACACAAGGTCAACCAAATCAGTGTAAAACACATAGAACAATTAAGCACACAACCCTTAGCATGATCAAATCCTTCCAGAAACTAAAGTTATCTTCAAAAAAATCATAACTTAACTCTAGAACCACAAGTCATAAGAATTAAGCAAAAATAAATCTAGACCAACAAATTGTCTCTCGAACCTCAGCCAGAAGCATAGAAAACCACAGTTCACAACTGGTGAACATAACTCACATTTAACAATGAATCAGAAGCCAAAAATCTGGATATAGAAGCTTCCAACAACCATGATCAAAATATCTAAACCACACAAACATAGAATCAAATCTCAGAGCAACCACTGAACACCTACAACCTTTCTTCATTACAATTTTCTCAATATCCTCGACATATACAACCAATAACCTACATCCATGATATCAATGACAACAACAACCAATTGATAACCAATTGACCAATTGACATCAATGACAACACCTTCATTCTTGCTATAATCTCCCCCTTTGTCATTGATGGAAACATATGATGTGAAAAACCATCAAAGACAACATACTATCTCTGAACACACTTCTCATGATTTTGTTTTTTGTTTCTCCCCCTTAGTAGATAATCTTTTTCACATGATACTTTTCTCTTTTCATCTTCTTCCTCTCCCCCTTTGAAATCAATGGAAAAGGAAAAGGATGTTTTTCATTGATTTCCCCTTCGACATTAAAAAAAAATTACTCATATAATGACAACACATGACACTACCTACTCCCCCTGAGAGGTAGCCACCAAAACATTAGTTCAGAAGAAAGATAGATCCATACACCCACTAGACTGATGCATCTCCATATGCATCTAGCTCAAGAAAAGAGGGGAAATGACCCCTAACTTCTCCCAGAGATACTCAAAAGTATCTTTAGGAAGATCCTTCATAAATATATCAACAATTAGATCCTTCATAGAGACATACTCAAGCTTTACTTCATTTTCCATAACCTTCTCTCTCGAGAAATGATACCTGATAGATATATGATTTGTCCTTGAGTGCATCACTGGATTCTTTGAAATGTTAATTGCACTTGTGTAATCACAGAAGATAGAAATAGGATCATCATACACAACTGTGATATCTTTCAATGTCTATTTCATCCATTGAACTTGTGTACAAGAAGATGCAACAATAATATACTCAACTTCAATAGTAGATAAGGAAACTAAATCTTGCTTTTTACTCAACCATTCCACCAATCTACAACCAAGAAAGAATGCACCACCAATTGTACTTTTTTTGTCATCTACACATCCAACCCAATTTGCATTTGTATAAGCACTTAATGTAAAGTCAATATCCCTAGGATACCATAAACCATAATCTGGAGTGCCATTCAAATATCTGAATATTCTTTTAACAACAACAACATGTGTTTCCTTAGGATCTTCTTAAAATCTAGCCACAAGACAAACACCATGCATAATATTTGGTCTAGTAGCAGTCAAATAACAATAGTCCACCAATCATAGATCTATATTTGCTCTAATTAGTCTTAGGTGAATCATCATCTTTACCTAATTTGTAACCAGTCACCATAGGAGTGCATACCAGTTTGGAACCATCCATCCCAAACTTCTTCAACATCTCTTTCACATACTTAGACAGTGAAATAAAATTCCCTTCTCTGTTTGATTAATTTGTAGCCCAAGAAAGAAATTCATTTCTCCAAACATAAACATCTCAAATTATTTTTTCATTTCTTCCACAAATATCTTACACATAGTTTCATTTCCTCCAAAAATAATTTCATCAACATATACAACCACAATCAAGATTTGTCATTTTCAATTTTAAAATATAGATTACTATTTGTCATACCTTTGTTGAAACCTTTTTGAATCGAGTACCTGTCTAGCCTTGTATACCAAGCTCTAAGAGCTTGCTTCAATCCATACAAATATTTCTTCAATCTACAAACCATATCTGGTTGATCTGACAATTGAAATCCTTCCAATTGTTCCATGTAGACCTCTTCTTCTAGCTCAACATTAAAAAATGCAGACTTGGCATCCATTTGATAGACTTTGAAATCTTTATGAGCAGCAAATGCTAAGAACATCCTGATAGCTTCCATTCTTTCCACCAGAGCAAAATTTTCTTTAAAACCTATGCCTTCTACTTGTGAGTAACCTTTACACACAAGCCTTGCTTTGTTTATGACCACTTCTCCATTCTCATTGAACTTATTTCTAAATACCCACTTTGATCCAATATTATTTTTGTCTGTCGGTCTTGGGATCAATTCCCAAGTTTGATTCTTCTCAATCTACATAAGTTCTTCTTTCATATCTTCCATCCAATGCTCATCTTTACATGATTCACTTACAGTCTTTGGTTCAATCTCAGAAAGTAAACACAGATTTACCTCACCAACAACAACTTTGCTTCTTTTCAGTACTCCTTTTGTCTTGTCTCCAATGATCTAAATTTTTGAATGATTCTTCTAGACATATCTAGGTGTCTTAGGGGACACCACCAGAGCTCCTTCTTCTTTTTCTTCATTCTGCTTCTCTTGCTCATCTTTTTCTTGTTCTTCCACAACTTCTTCAATCCTTACGTAATCAAGTTCATTAGATACATACCCATCAACATCAATTAAATTCTTCATTGCTTCATCAACCTTGACATTTGTACTTTCTACAATCTTCCTTAGTCTTTTATTGAAACATCTTTAAGATTTTCTTTTAGTAGAATATCCAAGAATTCCTTCATCACTTCTTGCATCAAACTTTCCTAAATTTTCTTCATCCTGTCTGGTATAACCTTGAAATACTTAACAGTAGGAATTCTTCCACACCATAGCTCATAGAGGGTCTTTGTATTGTTTTCTCTTGCTTGAACTCAATTGAATACATAAACAACAGTATGAATAGCTTCTCTCCAATAAACTTCTGGTAGACCAACCTCATAAATCATTGATCTAGTTGCTTCTTGAATTGTTATGTTCTTTCTTTCAACAACTCCATTATGTTGAGGAGTTCTTAGAGCAAATAACTACCCTTTTATGCCATGCACTTCACAAAAATTATTAAACTCATGGGAAGTGAATTCACCACCTCTATTAGACCTTAAGCATTGTATCCTCAAATTTACTTCATTTTCAACCATAGCTTTGAATGCCTTGAATCTATCTAGTGCATCTGATTTCTCTCTAAGAAATGTAACCCATGTATACCTAGAATTATCATCAATCAAAAGCATAAAGTACCTTTCACCTTGTAGACTTCTCACTCTTGTAGGACCACTGAGATTTGTATGAATTAAATCCAGTAGTCTAGTAGTAGATTGTTCCTTTGATCTGTAATGGTTTCTTTCTTTCTTTCCAAACTGACATTTCCTACAAACAGTATTAATAGGCTTTGTAATCCTTGGTAAATATCTCACAGCTTGAACTGCACTAATCCTCACCATGTTATCAAAATTCATGTGACACATTCTCAATGCCATAACCAACTATCATTAATCTAAGTCATAAATCATCATCTATCAACACCCTTAAGTTGATAGATATTTCCTTCATATTTCTTTCTTGCAACAATCACTGTTCTAGAATTTTTCCTAATCTCACATATTTCATCCTCAAATACAAGATTATATCCTTTACTGCACATTTGTCCAACTTTCAAAAGATTATGCCTTAAACCTTTAACATAGTAGACATCATCAATATTATGCTTGCCATCAAAACTTACTGATCCTATCCCACAAGTCTTAGCACCAGTATCATTTCCAAACATAACTAAGTCTCCATCTTATTTTTCAAGTTTGATGAACTTACTCTTATCACTTGTCATGTGATGTGAACAACCACTATCAACAACCGAATAGTTCTTTTCCTATTTATCATGTAGGGAAGAGATTACAATACCTTCATTTTTCTCCTTTTCTGGAGGGCATTCCTTCACCTATTTTTCAGAATTAGCAGAAGTAGGTTAATCTTTTATAGCCAAGAACAAGAATTCATTGTCATTAGGATCTCCATAATCAAATTCCTCATCAAATATACTAGCATCATCATTCACATAATATGCTTTGTTGATCTTCTTACCTTTCTTTTCTTTCTCATATCTTTGTTTATTCCTCTTAGCTCTTTTGGACACCTCGAAGCATAATGTCCTATTCCTCCACAACTAAATCATTTAAAGGGTAACTTACCTTCATACTTTCCGGAGCCTTTCTCCATCCTTCTCACAAAGTTATCTTCTATTTCATCAATATTTTCTTCATTTGGATCTTCAATTTTTGTAGCCTTAAAAGCAGTTTATGATTTGAATCCATTTCTCAAATTCGACTTTCTCATCTCATAAGATATCAAAGTTCCTAACAACTGATCTTTAGTGTAGGTCTTGTAATCTATATGTTCTTCAATAGCACATACCTTTTCACTGTAAGCATCAAGGAGAGTTCTAAGAATCTTATTTATAATCCTGAATTCATCTATTGTAGCACCAAGTCCTCACATTCTAGCTACTACTTCATCCAATCTCTATACATAGGCTTTAACATTCTCATCTTTAGACATATGTAAGACCTCAAACTATGTCTCCAAGTTCTGCAACTTTTCCTCTTTGATCCTATCATCTCCTTCATGTGTCTTTTCCAAAGTATCCCAAACTTCCTTAATAGTCTTCAGATTTTGAACTTTAATCAACTTGGAATGTACAAGACTATTCTTTAAAATGTACTTTGCCTTATTATTCACTTCATGTGCCTTGATCTCATTAGTCGTACTTGGACCATTAGTAGGAGGAGTGTAAGTATTCTTTTAAGATTTCTCCACACCATATCCACAATACTCCAAATATTCTTCCATTAGTATTTTCCAGATAGCATAATTAGTTCCATCAAACCTCAGATAATCATGAGTAACTTTTCCAACCATCTTGGACCTTCCTTAAGTGGTTAAGCTCTTTTCCAAGGAACCAAGATTTGATACCAATTGTTGAACAAGACAACTGAGAGGGGGGGTGAATTAGTTGTAGCAAATTTTACCTTTTAAAACATTCACCGAAACTTATATCAATCAAAAATATTTAACTCTGCTAAAATGATTAAACATAAGTGCAAGTGTAGAAATTGAAAACCATCACACAAACACAGTAACACTAGATTTATGTGGAAAACCCAATGACGGGAAAACCACGGTGAGGATTAAATCATACTATATAGAATATCAAAATCGATTACAAAAGGCTCACTTCCTGAGAAAAAGGTTCATTTCCAAAACAAGGACTCATTGTCTAGATCAAGACTCATTGTCCAACAAGGTTCACCCGGAGGGCTCACTGCCAAAAATATACAAAGAAGATAGAAGAGATATGTTATAGAGAGAAGATAATCTCAATGCAATAGAGATTTCCACCACGATTCACTCAAGCACTTGCAAACATGCATGAATGGTAGAGTACACCTTCAGCTTACTGCATTCAAAAACTCAACATTTAGACTTCACACTGATCTGCCATACTTGCATCACATACACCCACTGATTCACATCTGCTTCACATCTATCTACTCTATTTCTTTGCACTTATCTCTTGTACTTCTTTCACCACTAACTCATCCTGTATTTATACCATCTTCAACTTTAAAACATATCCAAAGTCAACCATCCATTATTAAATTCAAATTAGGTCGATGTCAAAAAATCCTAGGGTGGAATTAGAATGAGAGCGACCCAAACACATGCTTGATGAGGACCTAAATAGATCCCAAAATGCTTCATCAACTTCAAAGGTAGTGTTCAACACAAGGTCGGCCAAACTAGTGTAAAACACATAGAACAATTAAGCACACACAACCCTTAGCATGATCAAATCCTTTCAGAAACCAAAGTTATCTTCAACACAATTATAACAACTTAACTCTAGAACTACAAGTCATAAGACTTAACCAAAATTAAATCCGGACCAACAACATTTCTCTCGGACCTCAGCCAAAAGCATAGAAAACCACAGTTCACAACTAGTGAACATAAATCGTACTAAACAATGAATCAGAAGCCAAAAATCTAGATATAGTAGCTTCCAACAACCATGATCAACATATCTAAACCACATAAACATAGAAGCAAATCCTAGAGAAAAACTCAGAGCAACCATTGAACACCTGAAACCTTTCTTCATTACAATTTTCTCAATATCCTCAACATATACAACCAATAACCTGCATCCATGACATCAATGAAAACAACAACCAGTTGATAACCAATTGACCAATCGACATCAATGAAAACAACTTCATTCTCACAATAGGCCTACCCTTGTCAAAAAAAATCTAACTAGATATTATTGGCCAACTATGGAAGCACAATATTTGCTAAGAAATGTCGTCAATATGAACAACATAGAGATTTGATTCATGCACCCACCCAGGAGTTACACCAAATAACAACTCCTTGGCCTTTTTTAAAACGGGGAATCAACCTTGTAGGAAAAATCCACCCCCTCATCCAATGGTCATTAGTTCATTATCACCTCCATTGAGTATTTCACAAAGTGGGTAGAAGTCATTCCATTATCTAATATTACTAAAAAGCAAATATCCAAGTTTATTCTAAATTATATCATTTTTCAATATGGTGTTCCCCATTCTATCATTATGGACAATGAAAAACCTTTCAAAAATTAAGAGATTTGTGATCCTTCTCATTGATTTCATATCCAACATCATTTTTCTACTCCTTATTACCCACATGGCAATAGTCAAGATAAGGACTCAAACAATACTATATTGAAAATACTTAAAAAAGCAATCAATGAAGTTGGTCGTGATTAGAACTCGCAACTTAATCTTGCTTTATGGGCCTATCACACTAGTATTTGTACACCTATAGGAGCCACTCCATATTCACTAGTCTTTGGAACTAATATCATTTTTCCTATTGAGGTTGATCTCCCCTCCTTAAGGGTGTCTTTAAAACATGTCATTGATGAGGAAGAGTATTGAGTATATAGATCACATGAGCTTGAGTTATTAGATGAAAGGAATCTCAACACATTAAATCATTTACTAACTTATCAAAATCACCTTTGCTAAAATGATAACAAGAAGATCAAAACTTGAATGTTTGAAACAGGCGATCTTGTCCTAAAAGAGAATCAAAAGAATCAACAAGACAAAGACAAGAAAAGGAAAGTTTGAAACTAATTGGTTAGGACCCTTTATTATTATAGAAAACTATGTTCTAGATATTATAAACTTGTTTTTGATAAAGTAAGCAACATTTTCAGGGTGTTGTACCCTTCATAGAGAGCCACAAGGGCCAATAGAGTTCAAGATCAAAAAAGCATCAAAACAAAAACAACCAAAAAATAGACGCAGACTAACATCACACAAATCAATAGAAGACCAACAACATACTAGCTGGCATTCTCCCAGTTCTTAGATAGAAGCAGAACAATATCCTCATCAATCCACTCATGGCAGTCTTCAGTCTTTTTCATCTCCATCTTGTCCTTCATGGCAGCCGACAGGTTACTAGTGACATAGTGAATCAACTTGACTGTGAAGCGGGTCAAATCATAGAACTTTTTGTCTAGTTTGTCCATTCTTTCTTTCAGCACACAGAGCTCCTCCTTGCTGCCCATAGTGTAGTCAGGATCATTTTGCTCAATATCCAATGGTTTCAATGAGTGAGAGGCTGAAACCTCCTTTTGAGCTTTACCCTTGTTAGGAATGGAGGAGGAACCTCTGGCTTTCTCACCTTCCTCACCCTCCGACACCTCTTCAACTCTGCTATCTTTGTTATCCGGCAACTCCTCTTTAGTGTCCAAATCTCTAACCTACACTTTTTTCCTGTTCTTTTCGAACCTTCCAGAGCATTGAATGATAGCATCACCACCAATAACCACAGTCTCGCCAACATTTGGACAATTTCAGTGTGTGCCAAAATTGGCTAAGGCGTCAGCAACTTGGTTCCCCTCTCTGTAAATATGACTGACCACTTTTAATTTTAACTTAGACACAAGAAATCTAATGTCAAGAAGAATATATTTAGTGTTCCACCCACAGTCTATCAAAATTAATAGTGTCAATAATGGACTTAGAGTCACCTTCTATGTGCAGATTATCTATCCCCAAGGAAACAACTACCTTCTAAGCCCTTTAACAGCGCTCTAGCTTCCGCTATCATAGAAGAATGAAGACCAATCCCCCTAGCATAACCAACCACTAACTTCCCTCGGTGATCCCTTATCACACCTCCTATACTTGCTCTTCTCGGGTTTCCCTTAGCAACCCCATCAAAATTTAGTTTAAACCAGTCCTTGTCAAGGGGTTTCCAAATAGTGGCTCTCCGAGCTAGAATCTTTGAGTTGTCATAAGAATTGGCATCTAGGTTTTGATGCCAAGCTTTAGCTATGTTTATTTCCATCTTTGTAGGACCTTTTTCAGGGGTTTTCCCTTTGAAGAGAGAAATTTTACGCAATGATCCAAGCTCCAATACCAAACACCTCTTTTGGGTTCATCTCAGTGTTCTTGAATATGCTATTGTTCCTCTCTTTCCATAAGCACCAACATATAATGGGAGGAATTTGGTTCCATATTTCACTAGTTAAAGGATGGGTAAAGGGTCCAGACCAACTCAAAATAAAATATGTGATGTCCTTACGCATAATCCACTGAATCCCTAATCTTTCAAGAGCCAACTCCCACACCTCCACTACAAAAGGGCAGTGTAACAACAGATGATCAACTGATTCTTTGTTACATTTACACAAAAGGCATTTGTTAGGGATTTGGAATCCCCTTTTCCTTAGGTTGTCATGAGTAAGAATTCTATTATGATAGACAGTTCACCAGAAGAAGTTAACTTTCAGAATCATGTAACGATTCCAAACTTTCTTCCACAGATCATTGGAAACACCTTGATCAGTCAGCTGAATGTAAGTAGATTTAACAGTAAGATCACCCTGTTTATCATGAACCCAGAAGAACTCATCCCCACAATGAGAAGGGGGTATTTTGGTGAGGGAGAGAAACTCCTGCAACGTCTTGGAAAGTAGACACAAGTTAGGGGATAAAGGACAACAAAGGCCAATGCCATTCCATTTCCTAGCTCCTAGGGACCCTATGAGGTAATCACTAATATATATACCAAACACTTGTTGAGCCCGACCCTTAAGAAACCTAAACTCAGAAGATTCCAGAGGAGAGTCAAGCAACCAAGAGTCATCCTAGAATATGATTTTATTACCATTACCTATCTTCCATTTGATCCCATTCCTCATAAGGTCCTGAAGACTATAGATACTCCTCCACACCAAGGACCCCTGAGGGTGAGCCTCCGAAAGGCAGTCAATCAATGACCGGTTATGAAGGTATTTGGCATTCATTATCTCACACCAATCCTTCCTATCCCTCAGATGATCCCAACTCACTTTGGCCATAAGATCTTTATTAGAATTAGAAATGGTTCTTATCCCAAGTCCACCACAACTTTTCAGTTGACAAACCTTATCCCATTTAACCAAAGTGAGCTTCTTTTTTTCCTTAGTGCCCGACTAGAGGAAAGACCTTTGGATTTTCTCAATTTTTTTAGCAATATATCTAGGCATCCTAAAAATGGATAGGAAATAGATAGGGATACCTTGAAGAACCACAAAAAGAAGCTAAAGTTTACCAACATGGTTGAGTAAGGAGCCTTTCCACCCAACAAGTTTCCTTTGAATCCTTTCAAGGATAGAATTCCAAAACTCCAGTGTGACTTCTTTTATAGTTAGGGGTAACCCAAGATAAACCGAAGGGAGAGAACCACTATGACAGCCTAGAACAACAGTCACTCGATTTTGTAGGTTAGGAGTGTTGTTAAAGAAGTAAATCATGCTTTTATTGTAGTCAACAATTTTTCCATTTCTTGGCTTCCAAAACTGAGGTTTTCCCAAATAGAAAAGTATCATCCACAAATTGTTGAATCACGGTCAGTCCAAGAGTAGAAGCAACCTTAATTCCTTTGATGGTCCCCTCCACCAGCATATTAGAGAAGTTCCTGCTTAGAACATCTGCCACCATTATAAACAAATAAGGTGATAGGGGGTCTCCCTGTCTAATACCTCTCCCAGCATGAAAAAACCCAAAAGGAGAGCCATTAACCAAAACATAGTACTTAACTGTGGTAACACATTCCATAATAAGATTGATCGCTAATTGATTGAATCCAAACTTAGCAAGAACTTTAGGGACAAAATTCCAGATCACCTTGTCATAGGCCTTAGAAATTTCAAGATTAAGGGCCATTCTAGAATATTTACACCTATCCATGGAGTGAATTAGTTCATGTGTTGTGATGGTAGCATCAAGGATATGTCTCCCAGGCACAAACCCTTTTTGAGTAGGGCTGATAATTTTATCAAGGAGCAGTTTGATGCGGTTGACCAAACTTTTAGAGAGGATTTTATAAAAAGTATTGCATAGGTTGATAGGGTTAAAGTCAACCATATGTTGAGGATCAACCATCTTGGGAATAAATGCAATGAATGTGTGATTTAGTTGCTTAAGAATCTTACTAGACTTGAAGAAATCATGAGCAACTAGAACAACGTCCTTGCCAATAATCTTCTAGAAGGTCTGAAAGAAAGCCAAAGGGAAACCATTAGGGCCAGGAGCTTTGAAGGCCCCCATACTGAAGGTGCCAACTTAACCTCCTCAGGCATGACAACATTGAGGATCCCCATATTGTCATTCTGAGAAATTAAATTCAGAAGCGAGTCTAGCAGTAGCCTGTCAAGAGACGAGTTAGGAGCTTTAACAGGAGTTGCATAAGCCTTCTGGAAGTAATCCATAACCACTAAACCAATAAGGGAGGGTGAATAGAAGAACCTCTAAAAGAGCCTATTAACAATATTCATCTTAAAAAATTTATGCATGACCCTCTTGGTATCCTAGTAGTTTGTACATACTAGTTTCATTATTCCATATCATCCGTCTACTATTAATATTTTCATTCCACATTCCCATCTACCATGAATTGGTTGTGAGTATCTATTGTTTCACCTATCCATATAGCATATCTTAGTTGATCCATCCATTTTCATAGTAGTGATCCTTACCTAATTGGGGGCACCTTTCCCTTGACCTAGGTTTTAGATCAGATTCATGTGCTTATCTTTATACATGCACACGTCTAAAATTTGACACTGAAATGAACACAAATCAAATATTACAAAAAACATTCCATTTTCATAAAAATCATGAGAAAACAAATCTCAACTATTGAACTATGTATGTGGCATGTATAGCTTGTTGCCTATCTTTAGCTATCACTATCGAAACATTTTAATGCCTCAATGAAAATTGTTAGGAAAATGCGTGTTGTCCACCTTGCATAATTTTATAATGTAATATTTTATTATTTGTGGTGTACCTAGGGAATCTAGGGATATGTGCATCACATGGGTTAGCATTCTTGGGGCCACTTTATGTGTTTTATGTAAAATTATGATTAAATATTTAATGTGGGGTTGGACATTGGGAAAATACTTAATATTGGGAAAATTTAGTACCAAAAATTAAATGTGGGGGTTAATGGTTTTGTAATCTCATGGTATTAGTCACATGGTTTTATGTAATACCAATTGGTGGGTTTGTATGGGCTTATGTCTATAAAATAAAGCACATGGGTAGTTGTCTAAGGTTGGTAGGTTAGCTAATTGGTCATTTTGTCTAAGGGGCTGAGAGCATCTCTTGTTGGCATTTATGAGGGTTGAATCATGGCATGAAATGTGTGGTTGCATGCTTGTTCATATGGAGTGATTGTAGAGGTCTTGATGTTTCAAGGGTATTCATGGAGAACTTTGAAGATGTATTGTAATCTTTATTGTTGAATAATACATGAGTGGTGGAATATTTTGGAGACTAGATTTTTCCCTCTTGAGGGTTTTCCTAGGGTAGATCTTATATCGTATTTGATGGCACATTGTCTATTATTTTGCATATGGATTTTAAATACTTGTTTGCATAGATTTCTCTATTTGGGTTATGTGGAAATTATCTTTGGTGGATGCATATTTCCTTTCAAAAATATATTTCCTACAATAGGCACTTTTAAAATAAATTCATTCCTTAATGAATGCATCCTTCCTATGATAGGAAATATCAAAATTGAGCTTATCTTTTGGCAAGAGATATGTTGGTTGTTGATTTCTTTTGACAATTGCTTTTATTTTGCTTTCTTGATTTTATCTTTTATCTCATATTTGCTTGATAAAGCCTATATATTGGTGTGCTTAGAGAAGCTTAGAATGATGCATGGTCATTTTATTTTTATGTCATAATTGTGTGTTGTGTCAAAGTCCATGCAAGAAGGTAAATGATACAATAAGATATATTGGTTTTCATACCTTGGTGCATAATATCCACTTGCTTGAGTTGTTCTTCATATATGCTGGCATAACCAAAAGCATGAAGCATCCTTTCATTTGACATCTATCTTTAATCTCCCATTTATAGGTTTCATTTTGATATTTGATCCTTGGTGGAGATTAATTTTGTTGCATATCATGCATTCACAACTATTAGCATGCATCATAGTATCATAATCATATCATGTGCATCATAATCATCCATCAAAATAATAATAATACATCATAATATCCATCACATATGTCATCCATCAAAATCACAATAATACATCGTAAATATCCATCACATACATATGTATCATCATCATCATTAACATATACCTAAGAAACATCATAAGTACCCATATGTAAAAATAATTACATAATAACAACATATTAGAAATAAAACATACATTATAATGCATTTCATAAGTCTCGTACACATCACATGAATCAAAAACAATAGTCTCATATATACATCAAAATATATAATGTCTATACATGGGCTACATGAGCCATATTAAAACAAAGGTACACAACCCACAGGCATGGTGTCTAAATTATGGTGTAAAAATATACATGTGTATATATACACAAGTTACCCCTAAGTGGACATCCTTATCCCAAAGTTTCCAAGTGATCCTCATAGTTCTCTCTATCTTATCAATGGTTGTGGTGGTGGTGGTCTCATGCTCCCCTAGTTGCTTGACCTCACTAGTTGAGATCCTCCAGACTGTGTTTGTGTTTGTTTCCTAGATGAGTAGGGTGGAACTTGATACTCCTTGGGAACCTCCTTGTGGAGGGTATTATAATAGGTTTCCTCTTGAGTGATCCACCTAACCACATCCATAACATGTCTCAAAGGTATCCCCATTGTAGCCTCTACCTGTTATCTTTGGACACTCTTAGAGTCTCTCTTTGTAGTGGCCTAGGTAAGTTACACTTGTACCTATTCTAATTATCTCTATGCTTGGGCTAACTATACCCATATCTCACCCCTCTCTATATTCAGTTGTGTCACCTATGTTTGAAGGTTGTCTCTCTAATCCCTATCCTGATCACTATCCCCCCTCTCCTTGGCTCTGTGTTGAGGAGCCTCATCTCACTCAAACTATCACCACCTATACTTGTGTCACCTCCTCTCCCTATCTATCTCCCTGGGCTACACCTATCCTCCCTATCATTATTCCTATCCCATTGGTTGGGAACCCCATCCTCCATCTCCACCATCACTTGGATTTCCCCATCTGTCATCTCCTCCACCTCTATCTCCATCTTGATGCAAGGACTTCTAGAGGTCATAAATTTTGACTAGAGAGTTCGTTTGAGCTAAAATTTTACATGGAGAAATGTATTAGAGAGTTGAATCCAATTCCAATTGAACATATTTCAATTGGACCATGTATTTACAATTTTTTGGAGCTAAATTCCTTCATTTAAGGCCTCAAATCAGACTTTTATGTTTTTTTGAGAACATTCCCAATTTATAATTTATAGTTATTTTTCTTTCCTAGTTGTAATTAGATTAATGAGTTGAAAAATAGTGTGAGTCATGTTAGCTTTGAATAATTAGTAACTTTTGTAGCTATGTGGATAAGCATGAAAATTTACCAAAAATGGAAAATTAAAAATCTTGTAAAAATTTACCAAAAAAGGTAATTTTTAGATTGTAGCTATAAAAGGTTTTATTTTCAATTGTAGAAGAAAAATGGAAGGGACAATAATGAAGGAAAATTTATTAATTTCTTTTTGATTCTATATTTTTTTGTATTTCCACATTAATGTTGATTATTATATTATGAATCGACTACATTGTTTGGTATTAGAGCAGGAAGATGGTTGGGAGAGGAAGAGGAAGAGAAGGTCTTGCCTAGATGCATGGAGATATGTAGAGCCTACAAAAGAAAGTATAAAAACTTACAAAGCTAATGGAAAATAAAAGAATGGGACAAGGAGGAGATGACTCAGATGAAGAGGCAGGCCAAGGAGGTGCACATCAATATGTAAAACTTGAAGAACAATTAGAGCGCATGCGTTTTGAAGAGAGAATGCTTAGGGCCTTAGAAGGAAAAAATGAAGGGATCAAGATCAAAGTTTTAGAGTATGCAGGTAGTCTTAAACCAAAGGAGCTAATAGATTGTTTAAAGGATATGGGGAATTTTTTTGAATGGAAGTCTATGATAGAGGAAAAAAAGATGAAATTTACATGCACCAAGTTAAAGGGTCATGCAATGATATGGTGGGATAATTTACAAAAGGAATGAATTAGGAAGGAAAAGGATAAGATCAGACCTAGAAGAAAATGGAGAATAAGTTTAAGAGAATTTTTGTTTTTGCAAACCCTTTTTCACAAGTTTCAAACTTTAAAGCAAAATGTATCTTTTATGTAGGATTATATAGATGAATTTCACAAGTTATCTATTCGTGTAGAGCATCAATAAATTGATGAACATATGGTTTTTAGATATGTAAATGGCCTAAAATTTTCTATTCATAAT
Organism: Sequoia sempervirens; assembly: GCA_007258455.2. Lineage (NCBI taxonomy): Eukaryota > Viridiplantae > Streptophyta > Pinopsida > Cupressales > Cupressaceae > Sequoia > Sequoia sempervirens. The sequence continues at coordinate 163,732 of VDFB02169189.1, forward strand.
GAGTTGAGAATGCATTAGGTTAGCAATATGGAAGAGCCATACTAGTTGGCTCTAAGGGTAGAGGAAAAAGAAAGAAAACAATCTCTTCAAAGGAATAGAGGAGGAAGATGGGGTACATCATCCCCATTTCAGGGTGGTTTGAATTATATTAGGGGAGAGTCATCCTATTGAGTAGAGAAATAAGTGGATACTTGGTATGATCCTCAAAATCAAGAAAGAGGAAGGGGATTTTAGAAGGGTAGAGGTTATGTTTGAGGTAGAGTATGGGAAAACCAAAGAAGGCAAGGAAAATTGACAGTTTTAGGGCTCATTAGCCTTGACAATGCATTCATATGAATATGTGTGCTTGATAGACTCCGATTCATCTTTTCACTTGATATCACATAGGATTTGGTTCTTGAATTATGAAGAGTTTGACAGTGGGAACGTGCATATATATGAGTGATGACTCATTCTTTGATGGTAGAGTGAAGGGGATTAATGGTGTACTATATATCTTTGGGTTTGGCATGAAACCTACTTTTATTAAGAAAGTTGAATGATGTGGGTGTGTAGGTTGTTTTCTTGAGTGGAGGATGTAAGATGACGAGGGGAGCTATAGTTTTAGCTAAGTTTTTTGGATGGGTACCCTATTCAAGTTGGATGCATGCACTATTCTGTGCAATATTTCTTTTGACAAGATACAAAAAAGGGCCTTAGATTCTTCATCCTCATAATCAAATTGAGCTGTGAATAAATCCATTGTATCTAATTTTGATGGTCATGAATTTGGGCACCTAAGGGTGCTCATTCTCTAGAGACGAGGCTTTCAATAGAGAAAATAATGTTATGTCACTAGAAAATTGGCCATATTGGCGAGAAGGGTCTTAAATCCCTGAAAAATAAATTCCTCATAGAGGATCTTGATGATTGCAATCTTGAGTTTGGATTTTGTGAATATTGCATCTATGGAAATAAAAAATGTGTTTAGTTTTATTCTAGTCCTCACAAATCTTTTGGGGTTTTGGACTACATTCATTCTAATGTGTTTGGTCCTATTAATATTCCTTCATTATCAAAATTTGTATATTTTGTTTCATTCATTGATGACTATAATAAAAGTATATTTGTTTATTTCACTGAGATTAAATATGAAGTCTTTCATTAGTTTAAGGGGTTTAAAGCCTTGGTTAAAAATAAAACTAGTAAAAACATTGAGTATTTGAGGACTGATAATAGTGGTGAGTTTTGTTTGAAAGAATTTGACAAGTTTTGTAAAGAGCATGAGATTGAAAGGTATAAGAAAACTCCATACACCCCTTAGTAGAATGGAATTTTAGAGAGGATGAATAGGATATTGATGGAGAGGGATCCTAGGAGTATGTTGAGTGGAGTTGGCATTGAATAAAAATTCTAGGGTGAAGTTGTTACAATTGTATGCTATCAAGTAAATAGATCTCCTACATTGGTGCTTGTTGATAAGACACCCATTGAGTTTTATTTGGGTAAGAAGCCTTCGTTGAGATATCTCAGAGTACTTGGTTGTGAATCATATGCACATGTGACAAATGAGAAGAGGGCTAAGTTAGAGACTAAGGAAATTAAGTGTATCTTCATGGGCTATTATGTCAGTGTGAAAGGGTACAAGCTTTGGGATCTAGTGGCGAATATTATTATGTACAATAGAAGTGTGATTTTTAAAGTTGAAAAGTTTTATTCTTCTACAACTAGAGAAAGAAGAGAAGGAAAAGGATGTAATTCATGAACCACCTAATTTTATAAAAAGTGAAATACATGCACCTATTGGACTTGATGATGAGGAGTGTCATTGAAATTTTTGAAGAAGAAGAACCTCAACCTCAACCATAAGGAGTTCTGCATGAGTTAGGTGGTATCGAGAAAGGTTTGGCTATTCGTTGTTGGATTCTAGCTGTACTTTTCTTTAATTTATAACAATGATGAGCCCAGGACTATAAATGAGGCTATGGGTATGAGTGAAGCAAATTCCTAGATAAAATCCATGGATGAAGAGATGATTGCATTGAAGAAAAATAATACATAGGATTTGGTACCTTTTCCTAAAGGATGTAAAATTATTGGTTGTAAATGGGTGTTCAAGAATTTTTTTGGTTCTAATGGTAGTGTTGAGAATAATAAAGGATGGTTGGTCATGAAAGGGTATTATCATGTGGAGGGAATTGATTATGGTTAAATATTTTCTCCTGTAGAAAAGTTGACATCCATTCAACTCTTATTATTAGTTGCTACAAATTATTACTTAGAATTTGAGAAAATGGATGTGAAGACAACATTCCTTCATGATTAATTGGAGGAAGAAATTTATATTTCATAACCAAATAATTTCATTGTCAAAGGTAAATAAAATATGGTTTGGAAGTTGAAGAAGTCTCTGTATGGTTTGGAATAGTCTCCTAAGCTATGATACAAAATTTTTAATACCTTTGTGTTGAACTTAGAATTTATGAGATCAAAATTTGATCATTGTGTTTATTATAAGACTGATCATTCTCATAATTGCATTGTATGTAGATGATATGTTATTTTTTGGGGATGGTAAAATATGAATTCTCAGTTGTTGGGATAATTTGAAATGAAATGTTTAGGCTCAACTAGGCACGTTTTAGGAATGGATATCAAAAGAGATAAAGTTAGCAAAAAACTTAGGTTAAGTGAGAGCAATTATGCACATTCAATGTTGGAGAGATTCAACATGGAATCTTGTAGACCGTTGGTTGTTCCTATTATTCAAGGGACAAAGTTATCTGTGAAGGATTATCCAAATTATCCTACTGAGATGGAGGACATGAACATAATACCTTATGTGAATGATATTGGAAGCTTGATGTATGTTATGATTTGTATGAGGCTAAATATTTCCCAAGAAATGGGAATCCTAAGTTGATTTATGGCTAATCTTGGACGAGTACATTAGAATGCAGTTAAACAATATTTGTGGGATACTTCTAAGTATTCTATGTATTTTCATGGTTATCCTTTTGGACCTTGGAATTTATTTTATATTCATATATATGTGGATTTAGATTGGGCAGGTGATATTAATAGTAGAAGATCCACCAATGGATATGTATTCATGATGTTTGGTGATTCAATTAGTTGGATGAGTAAGCAAAAAACTATAGTTGCTTTTTCCACAAAAAATAAGAGTATATGGAAACTAGTCATTCTTGGAAGTAGGCCATTTGGCTTAGAAATTTGTGTTCAAATGTTGGTCTTGATGTAGAAACAATTACCATTTTTTATGATCATCAGAGTGTCATTTTCTTGGAAAAGAATCCTACTTTCCATGCGAGAATGAAGCATATTAATTTTCAATTCCATTTTGTCTATGACATGGTGGAAGATGGAAAAGTGATGTTGGAGAAAGTTGATACTTTGGTAAATGTTGTTGATGCATTAAAAAATACTGTGAGTACTAATAAGTTCATATGGTGTTTTGATTCTATAGGCCTCACAACTACTAGCAGTTGATTGCTATATAACTCTTGAAAGGTCTTTGAAAAGTTAGAGAATGTTGGGATTAGGGAATCTCAACCTTTGCAACTCCTAGCATTTAATTAGTTGATTATTTATTTATTCTAGGCTAATATTTTATGCCTACTATGCTGTATCACTTTGTGGGACCTGTGGTTGAGGTTGCATCATACATGGAGATTATGTCTATGACATGGAAACAAAAAAATTAGAAGTCAGAGTCCCACTTGGTAGACCCCACCATGAATCTAGTTTGGTGGCATGTGTCATGAGTTGTAAGATTTCACTCTATAATGGATTATGATAATTTATGACATTGGAAGAGTTATGTATGAAAAATTGTGACACGTGGGACCCATATGATTAAGGAACCTATAAATGCAAGGTTTTTGCATGCATGTAGGTGCATTTCATGTTTGAGGGGTCCTATGCATGAGGGGATAAGCATTAGAAATAGGAATTTTTTTTTAGGTGGGTCTCAATTATGAAATTGCACTTCATGCAAGGTTGTTGCATCCATGCAAGTGTTGTACATGTCAAGGAGACTCAAGAAAGGCATGCATGCATTGGATTACTCCAAGTGGAAATCCTAGGCATCCATATTATCTTGTGGAGTTGTATTTATTTGGTACTTGTCCAATTTGCATTGTAGTATAAGTTTGAAGACTTCACGTGCATTGTTATGTTGTTAGATCGATTCCAAAATCTTATCATTGATCAAAGAATCCTATTAATGAGATCATATTTGGAGATTGTATTAGAACCATATTCAATTACTAATAATACAAACCATTGTTCTTTTGGAGTGTGGGTTTTTTCTTTCGAAAGTGTTTTCTCCATGTATATCTAGTGTTATGGTATATTAATTTATTGCATGTTTATTTTGTTATCTATATGTGCATCTAATAGCTACAACTATTCAGGGATTGTAGAAAAAATTGCATTATCTTCCCCACTTAGGTTGGTGTAGGAAATTGCTTCCGCATACTCGACTTTCTTTTAGTCATAATAAAAATACAAATTAAAAATATGCATTCATTATCACATAAAATATGCATCTCTAAATCATAAAATATCCATCCATTAATCATAATACATATATCCATTATGAATAACCATCCATAAAAATAAATTAAAAATCATTCGTACATGAATCCATCATATAACACAATCCATGAATTAATTTAAAAATAATATATCATATATATCATTATTGAATGTATGTATAAACATCTCAAAAATACAAAATGACATATGGCCCCACCAAAATATATCATCCATGTGATTGATCAATCATGATTGTCATTATATCCTTCTCCCTCTTGTAACCGAGAAGATGGCCCTAGTGATGGTGGTGGTTGCAATGGACTAGTGACTAACTTTAATATGTTTCAACACCCTTACTAAGAACTCAAGTAGTTTATAAATGTGTGCTCCATTTTCTCTATTGGTACATCATTCTCATGTAGTAATCTATGGTAATGATTCTATCACAACACATATTATACGTTCATTTTAAGGACCTTATCACATCTTTTAATGCTTAGAACATGCCATATGAGCCTAAAAAATTTCTAGGCTAATCCGAATCCTATCTAAGTCACTACCTCTCTTCCTATGCAACATGCCTCTTTTCCCATGCAACATCCCTCTTTTCCTACAACTCACCCTTCTTTACCTAAATAATATCTTGGTCTTAGCTTTAGAGTGTCCCTCTACTCTTGTACCCAATTTCTACACACACACTCTCTATAGCCTCCCTACCTCTAATGACCCTGCTAGCGTAGCCTCTACTACCTATTCCTATATAAGAGAAATATTACATCAAGCTATATTCCCCACCCCCTCTTTCATATCCTCCTCTAACTCCCCTTACTAGTAATGATACCACTATCATTGTTAGAACCATATATACCCACACTCTCTTGCATACACATTTCTATTAATGGTTTCATGCTCTCAACATTGTTTAAATCATGACCTCATATCCCTAGTGATTGAATAACATGGTACCATAAACTACTTGGGCTTGATTCCCACCCATGAAGCCTCATACCCAACCATTATCACTATATATTATATCTCCTAACTCATCCCTTTTCAATAACACTAATGTATAATCTAGATTCTAATCACATCCTACCTATCCACTCATAAACCTAGTATATTATCTCTCTCACCACCCATGTCCATAGATGTGGTAGGGTGGGGACATCTTGCTACAACAAGAAATTGCTTCATCATCTTGTCAAATCAATATTTCTCAATAATATAATCACATAACCCTATAATATGGCATGGTTTCTTAGTGAAGCTTAAGGGAAATTTGTCATTTTCTTCCCAAGCATACATGACCTTTTATGTACTCCATATAATATCTACAATAGGTGTCTTTACAATCCATCCTACACAATCCTCCATCTATACATTACTAGATCATCAACTAGTTATGGTGCTTGCACACCCTTAATCCATATAATCATAATGTGATCCTAAGATCATACCTATATAGCAGTGCCATATCCATTATGCTCCACCCACCCTAATACATGATCAAATATAATTTCCTATACAAGTGAACCAAGACACTTGAATCCCACACAAATAAAGTCCCCATCTCCACCATGTCTATTATCATATTCAATAAAAATATAATGAAGAACCTCTCACTCTTATTAATGATCAATATGTTATTGATAAGTGCAATCAATTCCAAGGTAACCTAATGTACCTTCCCCACGCATACATTTGTCATGCCCAAAAAAATTTTCACCTAAAAAATAAACAACTATAATTTTTTTTTGAATAACCATGTGTAAACATTGATAGACGTAAAAAATACAAGAAACATAGCTACACACCAATGAGAATATGAATATTAAATACCTCCTAATCACAACAATTGATAACAATTATATCAGTATCATATCTACCTTTAGTCTTATCACCCCATTCTCACATCTATATCCGGTAAAATTACTAACATCGACACTACTAATTTCTTGATAAGTAATAAGCATAATAATCTTACCTTTAACACTCAATACTAATACTTACTCCTCATTACCCTCATCATAAGTACCAAGTTAAATATTAATGGCATCCACACATCTATATTCAATATTACCCTTCATATATAAATCTAAACTTAACATCATGATTCATAGAAACATATAAATCTACTATTATTTCTACTTAGCCAACTGTAGATTTCACCACTAACTAACAATACAATATTAATGTTACCCATAAATCTAGTATTGCTAATATTCATATCACATAAATTCCTAACTAATTAAGATATTATTGTGTTTAAAAATCACAACAATAACATCATCAATTGATATGGTGCCCATTACTCTTTTTGAGATCTTAATCAATATCACTAAAAATCATGCTAATTAGGCCATAAGAATTCTATATAGGTATATTATCCATGAAATAAGGCAAATAAAGAAACACCATATTCAAATGTAGCCATTACTTAAGGAAAATTGTTCAAATCTTTAGAAGATTTCATGACAAGAAGTTTGGTGATCTTAATGGACCAAAAGATGTAGTTGATACTTAGTTATTTCTCTATCCCATTAAATTAGAATATAAAATCAATTAATGCATCTAAATTCATTAGTGATGGACAATCCAAGATTCAAATAGACTTAAGGTTGGATTCAATCTCTTCCCACATTATTAAAAATAGAGTTAAACTTCTATAATCCACTAATAAGTCCAAATACTAGAGATACATCGTAGGTGGTGAATCGATTTCAATTTAACTTTCCCTTCCAAGTTACCTATTTAATTCCTAATCATTAGAGATGAAATCGATACATTAAAAAGTTCTTAAACTAATCTCGCTAGCATGAACATGCAAGAAATAAGCTATCAAACAAAAACTAAACTATTAAATTATCACAAGTAATGCTCAACACTATTGGACCAACAACCCAACAACCCAAGAATGATTATGCATATATGCAATGTACAAACACACACACCAAATACATAATTATTTAAATTTTCCATCTTTTATTAATAATTATATTTAATCTAAAAAGTTTAAAAAAGCATCAAGGTGATACTCTACCCAGGAAATCTGTGTTTATACCCAACTAATATTCTTCTTCAATCTTTTTTTGTGATTAAATCAACTAATTTCCTTAGACACTTCTTTTTGACTAAGTAGTTGAAGCATATTCATATATATAATGAAATACTCTTCTTCTCGAATAAAATGAAAATATTGCCCAACTCATTAAACAATCAAATAGGTGACTCCAACTCTCTAATAAGAAACCAATCCCAAAAAATATATAAATAAATGAGACCAATCAATTGAAACTACTAATTCTAAACACTACTTAATTATAACTCTTAAATGATAACTAGAAACTATTTCCAAATAGAAACAAAAATTTTCAAAAGAAAAATAAATAAAGATATAACCCTTAATCTCAACTTTAACTTAAATATGAACTAATCTCATTAACAGAAGAAAACTAATTTAAAACTAACTTCAAAATTCTTTAAATGTATTTTTTTATTATTGACCCCATTGGGAATTCACAAATCAGTTACTGATTCAATCCACCTTACCAAATTTGTTTCCCCAATCGGGGATTTCCATTTGAACATCAATTTATTGCAATTCACTGTTCATTTAATCCTTCCCATATGATTGATTATATCAAAACATGTTTGAACAATTCTTAATCAAGTCTAATTTTTCTCTTAATAATTTTTAAAAAGGAATAAAAATAGTTCATCAAACTCACTACCTTACAATTTTGAGTTTGAACATTAAGACTCATTGTTTTTGTATGATATATATAAAATTTATTAAGTATTCTTGAATTAATTTTTAAGGAGAGATGAATTATAAAAATAAAGGAAACAAAAAAAATATGAAAATGTTATATCTAAACACTAATTAACTAACTAATTAATAAATAACTAAAAACTAATTTCAAACTAACTTATGATACCTTAAATATGAGTCTCCTCAACTATTTGTTCTTTTCTCTTTGAAAATTGTTTTTCACATGTGTAATGTTATTTCTTGATTTCCTCCATTTGATTGTTGCTTGCAAAAGAAAATATTTTGTAAAATTTTATGTTGCGGGTTAACAAGAGGGAGAAGATGGAAGAAACATATTTCAACTCTCTTGTCTTCATGAAACCCTACTTGGTTCCACTCAATTTGGTTTTTTCAATTTGTTGTTTTAATTTTAAAGTAGGGGACAATAATGTTTTAATCATAACTTTTATTTGGTGAACTGGGTTAATCTTATTTTTGGATATGTTATATAAAACTTTTATTTGTAGAAACCCTTTAAATTTTATCTTCTAACTCAGTGTTTTATATTCTGTGTGATCATATATGTAAGACTATTTTTTGACAGATTTTTATTGTAAAAAAAGATGTCAATGTTTTCTTAATAAATCATAATTGGTGATCAAGGTTAATACAAATTTTTAATATGTTTTTCTGAGATTAATAATTGAAAAACTCATTAAAATTTATCTTTCAATATCATGTGGATTAGTTCCTATGATCCAATTTGTGAAACTATTTTAAATCACTTTATTGTTTGGCATAGGGGCAACAATGTTGTAATCCTCAACAATTGATTAATCAAGTGAGTTAGGATGAGTATTTTATATTGTTTTTTAATTTAACTTTCCATAAGAGGAATTAATTTAAAATTTGAATAGAATTTTATTCCTTAGAATTTCTTAGCAAGTTAGGAAGTTTTCCATCCAAGACATAATCTTTTATATTCCCTTAAAGATTTACATCAACATTCATTTTTTTATATCAAGGGATTGAAACACAGTTATTGTCTTCTTTGAATTTACAAATCTAATTAAAAATGTAAACACAATTAAAAATTGAATCAACCATCATACCCAACAATTACTTTTCCCAAAACTCTACTATTTGGAACTTGAAGCTTTTTCCCAATTCTTAGGACTCATATTTATTTCTAGAATCCTAACTTTCATAGACCTCCCATTGATTCCAACTTCATTAAATATATGCACTTAAAAATAAGAATTCAACAAAAACAATATATAGCCACAAGTTCTCCTCCCAACCATATGATTTATTTTCAATCCACCCTCAAGCTCTAAGGATCACATAGCTTTCCCTTACACACACCATCACTATTCACAAGGGTTCCTTAAACAAATTACACAACATACTATGCACAATGAAAACACACATACTATAATTCATCACCCTATCCCTTAAATAGCTACTCACATAAAGAGACAGTAAAACAAGATGAAACTCCATAAGAAAATACCAAATACACAATTTCAACAAATGCCACAAAATGACCTAGCATTGAATTGCACATAAAATTCAAAGCATAAACAATATTCCTTAACATCTAAACAAAGATCTACAAAAGGGTAGACCTTACCAAACAAGAGAAAATCAAAAAGTGGTAACCTCTTTTTGATACGTAAGGTGTTGATTTTATTTATAATAAAAAAGTTTACATACATCTGCTATGCAGGAATATTACATTCGTGACCTTCAGCTTGCAAAAACTGACATGGTGAAAAACAACCTAATTCCATACTGTAAGCGTCGAACAGAAGATGAAAACCGAGACAATTTCCAATAAACTTTCAAAACTTGACTCCATTTCGTAGATACAGCAAGTAACAAGGCGAAAGCAAGCAAAAAACCAGATAAACAACCGTACCCCACTTAATCACCAGAAGCCATTAACATCTGCAAAACGAATAAATCCTTCCACCCAGTCCGTTCCCTCCACTGGCACAATCTTCACTCTTTTCTTCAAGAACTCCACTGCTACATCTGCGAGTGTGCGATGTCGGGACAATTCGGGGCCTTTGAGATCCAACAGGAAAGGGTAAATCTTGATAGCGTCGTCCGAGTCCCACATAGTGGCCAAATCCGCTGGGCGAGGTATGCCCTTGCCCAAGAGAGCCGCCTTCAGAGTAGTGTCGACGCCGCCGAGCAAGTCCTTCCGAAACAGTCGCACCAGCAACTCCTTAGCCGTAGACTTCGGGGTAGCAATGTCCAAGAGCGAAGCAAGGAATCTTGATGATATTTGAGAATTGTCCCTTGCAAATTCTTTTCGCTCTAAATGTTCCTTTCCAAGGACCATTTTCACTGCCGCAACCGTCGCCGGATCATCTTCGAGCAGAATTCGCTTGAGACGCTGATCCGTTACCTCCCGAAAAGCAATTTGTCTTTCCGTTGCTACTAGAGAAACAGGGGTGTCGACCCCGAAGGCTTCCAAGCCTTCCGCTGAAATTATAATAGTAAACTTCGATTTCGACACCCTCGCCATTGCCGAATATGCGCTCGAAATACCTTGCAACAAAAACATAAAAGCAAGAACCAGGGAGCCGAACCTAAATTTAGGAATGAGCTTCCTAGAATTCACGTGAGACCTCAATAATGAACCGTCAGTCATCGTATACGGATGCAGATTAAGGGCTTGGCAAATCTGTCCTTCGCATGAAAGGAAATTCCTCCCCCGCAAACCTGTGATCAATGCAATTTATGATTCTTACCACTCGGCACGTCTGCGCCTAGAATAAGGTAGGCCGTGCGCTATGTGTCCCCCAGCCGGCTTCGTGATAAAAGAGCCCATCATACCACTATACTCCCTTCAATTTGTCCGAGCAAAAAAGGCGGCCGATTAATCCTTCCCTTGCTATTCACATACTGCTAAATTTAGTAGGTTGATATGGCTGCCAGCGCCCGGTCCGAATGACCCACGTCCATCTCACTCCCCACCACATGGCCACTTAGGCATCCATTGTCTATGTGTGGGGCGAGGATGGAGCCCACCCATCCGCCCACAATGAATCACATCTTTGGACATTCTTTGAAGCCAGTCCCGAATACACCCTGATTAGACAATTGATCTGCTTCCACGTTGCCTTCCCTGAGAGTGTGGTTTAATATGACTTGTTCAAAATTTTTTAGCTGTTCCAAGGCCGCTTCCAAAAATACTCCCAATTTCCAATTGTGAATCTGCCTTGTCCTTAGGGCGTTTATAACAATTGTTGAATCTCCTTCAATAACCAGGTTTTGAATGCCCAATTCATTGCTTAGTTTGAGACCCAGAAGTAGAGCTTGAAATTCTGCAGCGTTATTCGTGCCATCTATCAGAGGCTGAGCTAATCTTGCCAAAACTGACCCAGTGCTAGATCTTATTATGCAACCTGCTCCCGACGGCCCCGGGTTCCCTTTAGAAGCGCCGTCAAAGTTTAATTTGACCCATCCCGGTTCAGGAGGGATCCACTTTGTATTTTTTCGTTGTTCCGCTGAGGCAGCTTTTCCTGAACATTCTAATGAAGGAGCTTTGATGCCAAACCATTGTCTCGAGATCCAGGTATCCCATTTGGTAAAATTAAGATTTCTTGATTTTTCCTGCACCTGAGCATTGAAAAGTTCTATAATGCAAGTCTCAATCTTGCATTGTAACCGTGGTATAGACAACTCTTTGTCCTGAAAAATGCGCCTATTTCTTTCCTTCCATACTTCCCATAAAAGGATTGAAGGAGACATTTTCCAAAGGTCACCAAAGATGTAAGGCTGATCATGACTTGGCCAAGATTTCAAACAGTCCAAAAGAGTGCCCGGAAGAGCAGAGGACCAACTTAATTTAGAGCATAACCAACTCCACATTTGTTGAGTATAAGAGCAATTCAATAATAAATGGTTCACAGTCTCCTCTGCCCTATGGCATAACGGGCATCTGGTTGGACCGTGAAAACCCAATTTTAAAAATCTGTCGCCTGTGAGAATTCTGCCCTGCGTGGCCGCCCAAGTGAAGATCCCTGCTTTCGGTAAACATGCCTTATTCCAACACAGGTTGCGGGGTAATTCAGATTTTGATTCTAAAGAGACAGATAACACATTATAACCAGCCTTGGTCATGTAGATACCGTTTGAAGCAGCATCCCATCTCAATCTGTCTTCTCCCGGTCTGGCCCAAATTCTGCGTTTTGCTAGTTCCTGTTCAAAGAACTTTGTCTCTTGATCTCCCAGATTCAGTGATCTCACCGATTTCCATTTCAGAATTCCTTCCTCCGCATTATCCGCGAAGTCTATGTAATCCCTAACTTTTGTGCCCCATAGTTGTTTAGTCTTTTCCATTATTTTGGAAAATTCAGGAACCCTTGCTAATGCAAAATGGCCTTCCCACGAATCCTCCCAAAATAATGCTCCTTGACCATCCTTCACCTCCCACGTGAGAAAATCCGAGATCAATTCTCTGGAATTGTTGATGAAGTTCCAAATCCGGGATTCGGAAGGGAGTGTTTTTGCAGTTAGAAAATAATTTGGATCGGGGACCAGATATTTTGCTTTGATGATCTTTACCCATTTTAGATTAGGTTTGGAATAGATGATCCAAGCCAACTTCGCCCCTAAAGCCTTATTTTGCTTTGAAACAACTCTCAGACCTGTCCCATCATTTTCTCGCTTCTCACACACTTTCTGCCATTTTATGAGAGGGATCTTTTTTTTGTCTGAGTTGCCTTTCCAGAAGAAATCTTTCATTACCTTGTTAAGTTCTTTGCTCGCTCCACTAGTTAATTGCAGGCATGACAACATGTAAATAGGAAGAGCCGAAAGTACAGATTTCAACAAAGTGAGCCTACCTGCCCACGAAAGCCATCTGTTCTTCCATGAAGAATTTTTTTCTTTGCATCTTGTTACCATTGAGCTCCATGCACTGTCATTTTTAATGCCTTTGTCCAAAGGCAAGCCTAAGAATTTACATGGAAGCTGTCCTTTTTTGAATCCAAGGATTCGTAAAATTTGAACCTCGCTGGGACAGGATGTGTTAAAGAAGAAAACTTCAGATTTAGCTTTGCTTACTTCTTGCCCAGAGGCCTTAGAGTATTCTTCAAGCAATTTTTTATAATTTTTTGCTTCCTTCGCAGTTGCCTCACCAAAGAGCATTGTGTCATCCGCAAATTGCTGATGTGAAATGTTGGGAAGACTACTAGTGACCTGCAAACCGAGAACCCGGCCTTGTTCCTTTGCCTTATCAATCGACCTCCCCAAAGCCTCAACCATAATTATGAATAGAAAGGGGGATAACGGATCCCCCTGTCTCAGGCCCCTTGAGGAAATGAAAAACCCCTCCGGAGATCCATTTATCAATACAGAATACCTCGGGCTAGCAATCCAACCAAAAATCCAGTCTAACCAATCCTTTTGAAAACCAAAGGCTTCCATAACTTTAAAGAGGAATCTCCAGTTTACTCTATCATAAGCTTTCCTAATGTCTAGTTTCAATAGCATGGCCGACTTGTTCATTTTTTGAATTGAATGAATAACTTCTTGAGCTATGATGATTCCATCAAGTATTGACCTTTCTGGGACAAATCCTGTTTGTTCCTCAGAAATAATAAAAGGAAGGATAGTTTTTAATCTGTTAGCAACAGCTTTGGCTAGAATCTTATAGATTGTATTGCATAGCGATATTGGACGAAAATCTTCCCACTGCTCAGGCTTCTCTTTTTTCGGGATCAGTGCCAAGAGAGTATTGTTTGCTTCTTTTAGCACCCTTTTATGCCATCGCGAATCTTCTATAGCTTCCCATACCTCCTTTCCTAGAAAGTGCCAACATTTCTGAAAGAAGCCGGCTGGAAATCCATCCGGACCTGGTGCTTTCTCTGGTTGCATCTCAAAGGCTGCCTTTTTCACTTCCTCTTCTGTAAATTTTGCATTTAAAAAATTTGCTTGCTCTTGTGTTATCAGTTTCGGTATGAATTGCAAAAAAGTATTCTGGTCCTTCCAGTTTGAGCCTTCCCAGTCGTTAAGCAAATTCTGAAAGTAATTAACTGCAGAGTTCTTAATTGCCTCTAGATCTTCTATCAAACTTCCATCCCTATCTTTCAGGTAGGAGATTCTGTTATATTCCCATCTTGCTTTTGTGGAATTGTGGAAGAATTTTGAGTTTTTGTCCCCTGCTTTCAACCAAACTTCTCTAGATTTTTGCCTCCAAAAAATTTCTTCCTTAATAAGTAAATCATTGAGCTTGCTGTTCAGAGCCTTTTCTTCCAAGTAACTTGCATCATTCATGCCACTTTTCATAATTACATCTGCTAGAGAGGCTAACTCTGTCTCAGTTTGCATTTTCTCTGCAAAGATGTTTTTAAAACATTCTTTGTTCCATTGTTTTAAACACTGTTTGAGATATTTCAATTTTGTGATCACATTGAAGAAGCTTGAGCCCACTCTTGGACATTCATTCCACCACTGCTCCAGAAGTGACAGCACATGGGGATCCTTAAACCACATCATTTCAAATTTAAATGGGCATCTGAGTGGGCCCTTATCCCCTTCGAAGATTAACTGAACAGGGAAATGATCAGATCCCGTGCCAGAGTTTATTTTGCTGTCTAATGAGTAGGGAAAGAGGCTCAGATTTCCTTTAAAGAAAAACCTATCTAATTTTTCCGCAATACTACCAAACCCTTTTCTTCGGTTCGTCCAAGTAAAATTTCCATTGCTTATAGGGATTTCAAAAAGAGAATTTCTCTCCACAAAGCTGCAAAAATCCTTTTGAGACTGTAGGACTTTACCAAAACCCCCTTTCTTGTCTTCCAACCTAAGAATGGCGTTAAAATCTCCCCCTAAAATACTAGGTTCCTGATGAAAGTTTTGCAGTATACCATCCAATTCTAGCTAGACTAATTTTTTCTGTAGACACATTAAAGGTCCATACACATTTATTAAGTTAAAGCTTAGGTTTGAAATTAAGCTTCGTACCTTGCATACCAGCCAATGTCGACTCAAATGCAACACTTCGACCAGTACTGATTGTGGTTTCCAGAGAATCATCAAACCTCCTGAGGCCCCTTCCGCTTCCACTCCCGCCCATTTCCAGAGCTTCAGTTTCCTGCCAAAGGATTCCAAAGCAATGCCACCTAATTTTGTTTCTTGGAACATACATATTTCTGCTTGACAAACATCAATGTGTCGCTTGATAAGGCTCCACTTGTTAGGGGCATTTAAGCCCCTAACATTCCAGGTTAGGATTTTCATTGCTGTTCAGGAAGGGTGTCTCCCTTCCCTATTTTAATCATTATATCAATTTTTTTCTGACCTGTTGCTTCTCCATCCTGTTTTCTCTTCTCTTGATTAGGGATTCTTCCCCGTTTTTTTTGATCCCCACAGTCTGGTGTTAATTTGAGAATATCACGCCTGTGGATGCCTAGGCGTGATTTTGCCTCCTGTAATTCCTCTGTGAGCTTCCTTTTCTTTCCCGATTGGGGGCTTAACAGTTCTGACGTTGTTTGCACTTCTGACACCCAATTTTCCTCTGTCCCGTCAATACACAGGCCGTCCATCATTGATCCATTCTTCAGTTTAGCAGCCTCTGCAAGCTCCACTAATTCTTTCCCGACTTCTATCAAAGAATCCAATTCAACGTTCAGACAGCTATCTCCCATGATTTCTAGTGTTTCCGCTATTTTTTCTTCAAGCTCCTCAAATTGCACTTCCCTCCCCATTTGGGTTTCCTGATCTGACAAAGTGTCGCCACCCGTTTCCATAACAGGATTCGACATCCTCTTAGGAGAGAGGCCTTCCGTGTTACTGGACAACAGTTTATTTTCTTCAGAGGGGTTCCGATTTTCTGAAAAATTTGGCTTCTCCGGGATACCCGTTGGCAAGGGTATAGTTTCATCAGGGGATCGAGCGGAGGTACGAAGATTCACTGACGGTGTAGGGTTTTCCAACAAAACCGCTTTTCCTGCTTCTTCCTTGCTTACCCTGCACGCCAGGGTTCGAACCAAGTTGTTATGCATAAACGAATCCCTCTCTAGTTTTTGTATCCTGGTTCCATAGTCTGAGATCAGCTCTATCTCACTCCATACTGTTCTTTCAACCTTGTTTTCCACACATATGCGCACATAAGTTTGATTTTTTCTGGCCATTTTTCTTTCCTCCGCACAAACAAAGGTACCCAATTGATTTCCTATTTCCTCTAGAATAGAGGGAGCCCAATATTCCAGAGGAAGATTTGGTAGACTATACCAATCTTGTTGGCTTTCCAACACATATGATAATGGGTCAAAGCCCACTGACCATTTTCTTAAGTAGAAACCACAGCCATCTAAAACCCAAACCCCCCGAACAATCTGATCTCTGATGTTTCTGTTAGGGCATATCACCATAAAAAATTCATTTTGAAGCATTTTGAATTTCAAATCCGCACCCCATCTCTCTTTCCACCATTTCTCTAAATATTCCCAATTCAGAGACTTTCCAAACCATTTTGCCGAAAAGCCCTAACTGTTCTAACCGCAAAATTTCTTCGTGCATTTTTGAGGAACTGAGTACCACTTTGGTTCTGCCTCTTGCGTATTCTTTGGGCCATGAAGAGCCAAGGTTTCCTTTTTCCCCCTTCGGCCTTTCTTCCCTTCCTTCCTCCCATTCCTTGACCGGGGGCGATTTTCTCCTCCATTCCATTTCCCCACTTCCATTCTTAGCACTGGAGAACTTTCTGGAGACATGTCTCTCCATCCACTGGGAAGCGGTTTGACCCATATTTGGTTCCTGTTTTTGTCTAGGTCTACGAAAAGCTTCGTTACTGTACTGACCTTGTCTGTTCCTGCCCCTTTTGAGGCCTGCAGTTTGCCCGTGGCTTGGTCCCTCCTGAAAGCGACCATTCGAAACCATGGGTTGAGGTCGGGCCCATCGATCCTTCCTCCAAACATGCTCAAGATTCCCTGGTCTATTTACCTTGGGTCCCTCATCCCTCCTGTCCCCACGCCATCCTCTTTCTGAACGTTGCAAAACTCCATGACCGTTGCAGAGCTTCATTTTTATTTGATCTTCTTAAAGTGGTAACCTCTTCTTATCCAGGCCTTGCTCTTCCATTTATCCTCTCCCATCCTTTCCTTTTTCCATCAAGAGAGCTCCTCCCCAAATGATAAAAAACAAGAGCAACCAAAAGAAAAAAGAGAGAATCCAAGGCAAAGAAAGAAGCCCCTTCTCCTTTCAAAGAGAAGGAGTATATAGAAGGAAAAATGTAACCAAATCCTCTTAACTTCCCAACCACCCAACCAACTCCAATTTTCGTCACTTTTCATAAAGTGGAGAATTAGAGTGGGTTTTAGACTTTATTTAAGGAGTTTTATGGAATAAAAAGGCCCCTAACCCATAGACCTACCACCTAGGAAACATTTTATACACTTAATCCTACATAAAGACTTCTCAAAACATACAATAAGTAATCATAATAAAAAGGCAACTCAAAGGTCTAATCAAACAACCTTTCACACATGCACAATCCTTACAAAACAATGTTAAAACACATATCTTTGACAATACTAGGAATTCACAAGAATAACATAAGGGAAATAGCTATGTGACCCCTTCATCAATATTGGCCAATTTTAACTTGTTTACTCAACTAGAAAAAGGTGTCAGTATTTATCATAACTAATAGTAATTGAAATAATTAGTATATGAAAAAATAACCTTCTAATACTAATCGACTAAGGAATTAAATCTACATATAATTTAACTCTACCTAATTACATAATACCTTTTTGAGTCAAGCAATAATTGATCATGTTATTTAATATCAAAATATTACCACTTATCAATAATCTATTTTACCTATGACAAATACTACTACAACCAAATGTTGAATATCAATCATTATATTTATATTCACTTACACTCATAATATAAATCACATAACATGATGAAATCCATTAATATACATAATGATATTACCAATAACAAAACCTATCAATCATTACATACTTACATAGATAGAGAATAGACCTCATTTGACTATCACACAAACTCACAACAACCACTAGTTAGTTAGTTAACAATAAAAAATATAAACAACTTGATGTATAGGAATAATAATCAATAATGTATATTTCCCAACACAAAAGAACATAAAATATAGGGCATAAACCATTGATGACTAATTAGATCAACAAGGCCACAAGGGGTGGGGTCTTACAACATCAATATCTAGAGCCATCCCCTAAATGGGAAGATATGCTCTCCTCAACAACTGTCACAATTATCCTTGTATATTTATTACACCTCAATACAATTTCTCACCATGAATTGAGATTTGTACTATTCTCCACACATCCTCCAATATCACCATCATCTCCCCTATGAAGAGATAAAATAATTATGTCTTTGAATGCCACCACTATTTAGTACTATTAATAAATCCCTATTTGCATTAATATTTTGTATCTATGCAATGTAATGCAACCCCACTACCTCCATCAACATCTAGTCATCCTTATATAGCCCCATATTTCCCATAATTCATCACCTTTCTATTTTCCTAAAATTAATTATTATTCACACTTGTAATTAATTAAATTATGTTTAATTAATTACATTTTCCACTTTCTTCTAAGGTTGATTAATTTAATTAACTCAACCATAGCCCCCACTCAATAATTCTTCTAATCTTGATTAATTAAATAATTAACCCCTCTCCTAACCTTCATTATTATTTTCTCCAATTTAATATTCTTCTAAATCCCCAAACTTTCCATCATGTGACTAGTGTATCCCTCATCAATGCTCATACATGTGTGTGCATGAATGGGTCTCCATCATCCTCCACCTCATCCTCCTACTTAACCCATCATTGGTCACTCAAATTGACCCATCATTGGTTGCTCACACATGAGTGAGATTCTTTCACACATGTGTAGTCACCCTACACTTTCATATTTCTCCCACATGTCACTCCTAGATTTTCTCTCCTCTTACACTTTCCAAATCTTCTCTCTATGTGTGCTCACACATGTGTGAGCACACCTATCCTTCTTCCACATGCCACATGTCACTTTCCCAAGTATACCCTTTTCACAAGGCTAACCCTCCACCCTCTCACTCAATATTAGCCCTCCATCACAAAATTCATCCTAGCCCTCTATATTTAACACCAAAAATATGTAATTTGAAGCCTTCACCAACATTCTTCAACCATCCACTTACAAGTAAATCCATGCTTCTCATTTTCCTTCAAGAATCCATCAAATACATCATTGTTATTCTGGTTTGATTTAAGAGAAATCCACATTTCAATCAACAAATATAAAGAAACCATTTGTGATCACATCAAGTGAGCAAGGATGCACTCCATTTTCACTGGATTAAAGGAGCAAGCTTCACTTGATGTAAAATATTTGTTTTGTATGCTTATATTTTGTGTTTTTTCTTTATTTGAATTCCTTGTCTTCATTTTGTGATGCAGGAGCATCCACGGCCTCGTGAAATCTTGCATCACCAAAAAGAGGTTTGAGTTGGTTTTGTTTCATTTTTGGTGTGGAATTTCATATTATTTATGAAATTCAAATTTTGTGTGTGGAAATGCAATTTCATTTGTCTTTTTTAAATTTCAATTTGGGTTTCAAATTTGAATAATTGCACAAAATGGAGAAAGTGGGAAAAAGTAGAACATGGTGTGGGTTTTTAGAAGCCATTAAATTTATTTGTAACTCCAATTTTAAATGCTCATAGCTCCTAAAAAATAAGAACCTAGAGGTGGGCGCCCAGGAGTGAAAAACCAAGATTTGCTTTCATTGGCAAAAAGTAGAATCTCAATAAAAGCACTAGAATCATCTTGGGAGTGGTGGAGTTGATGTTATTTGTTTTTAATGAATATTTTATTTATTTTTAATAGAAAATTGGTCAAATTTGCTGGAGATGGCATAGCACTTGGAAGGAGTGGCTGAAACTTAATGCAATTTATCCCAAATTGATGAAATTGGGAGCAAATGATAATCCAGAGTTTGACAAAAGGAAAAATTCAATCATTTTGCATCTAAGTCTTTCCAGAAAGAGAAGAAGGAAGAGACCAGGTGTATCATACCATAGGTTGGCTGCAAGAAGGTGTTGTTGTAGATTTTTGGTGGTGTGCAAATGTGTTGAAGATTCCTGGAGTTGTAGAGATGAAGGTTGTAGCTGGATTGTTGTGAGATTGAATTGTTTGCAGGAGAAAGGTTGTGGAGTAACCTTGGATTGCTGGAGGCAATCATTTGTTTAGTTTTATTTCAGATTTATTGCATTTCCTGGACATGTGAAAAGCCCACAACCCTCAGAGGTTGTTGTAATAGCTATGTGTGAATTGTAGGTGTGAAGGTTGCAGTGCAACCTTGGATTTTGTGTGTGAAATTTCTTCACACTATTGTATTTGACTACAAATTCTGATGAATGTTTGGTGACATATCCACAAAATATTGTCGACTTACTGACACAACACTGATTTAAATTTCGTCGTTGGATTTTTGTCGCTTTAATGACCAAATTTTATACGTTGAAACCACGACCCAACATCACTAGTCAGTGCCACAAAAAATGTTGGCGGTGTTCATCGCAAAATCAATGTAACTTCGTCCATCTATCGATGCAAAAAATCACCAAACGTTGCAGAACGCCCATTTGAAATTGTCGAAAAAACACCAAACGTTCGTCCATTTTCCGACGAGGTGGAGAAAACCATCATTGCCATTATGATGAAAACTACGTCACGTGTACAACAACCTCATCACAAATTTTTGTGGTTCATCGGACTATGTTCGTCAAAATTTTGATGAAACCCTGTAGTTTTTTTTTTTAAAATATTCGTTCAAACATCTCCCCTCCCTAACATGGTTATGTGTATGGGTTTTGTTCTTTGCATGAATAATTTGGCAGATGTATCTTTCGGTATAAGTCACTCCAACAAGTATTTGTCTTTCCTTGTGTCCTTTATCGGTGTAGCTTATCCAGTGTAATCCTATCGGAGAGACTTCGTTCTATCAGGCCCAAAGTTATTCATTACTTTTGATGGTGATACTCCCACCAATGAATTCCATCGGCACAAATTTCACTGATGGTGCCTTATTTTATCCACTATGTCAATGTAACTTGAGATATGTTCTCCTGACTAAATGTTATCGGTGTAATCATGTGTCGTCGGGTGGTCCATTTTCTGTTGTTCCGATAGTAATGTGTTCCTCCAATGAAATATATTGAAAAGTGCATTACCTTATTGAGCTTCTCTTTGTTTCGAGAATAGTTTAATATTCTCTACTTAATAGGGCCAACCACATGATGGTGGAAGCTCATTTGGCCCCTCCCCCCCCTCACATCACTCGATTCCCATACCCGATCATATAGCATTAATCATTCATTCATCCATTAAGGTGGAGAAAACCATCATTGCCATTATGATGAAAACTACGTCACGTGTACAACAACCTCATCACAAATTTTTGTGGTTCATCGGACTATGTTCGTCAAAATTTTGATGAAACCCTGTAGTTTTTTTTTTTAAAATATTCGTTCAAACATCTCCCCTCCCTAACATGGTTATGTGTATGGGTTTTGTTCTTTGCATGAATAATTTGGCAGATGTATCTTTCGGTATAAGTCACTCCAACAAGTATTTGTCTTTCCTTGTGTCCTTTATCGGTGTAGCTTATCCAGTGTAATCCTATCGGAGAGACTTCGTTCTATCAGGCCCAAAGTTATTCATTACTTTTGATGGTGATACTCCCACCAATGAATTCCATCGGCACAAATTTCACTGATGGTGCCTTATTTTATCCACTATGTCAATGTAACTTGAGATATGTTCTCCTGACTAAATGTTATCGGTGTAATCATGTGTCGTCGGGTGGTCCATTTTCTGTTGTTCCGATAGTAATGTGTTCCTCCAATGAAATATATTGAAAAGTGCATTACCTTATTGAGCTTCTCTTTGTTTCGAGAATAGTTTAATATTCTCTACTTAATAGGGCCAACCACATGATGGTGGAAGCTCATTTGGCCCCTCCCCCCCCTCACATCACTCCCAATTCCCCATACCCAATCATATAATATTAATCATTCATTCATCCATTAATAACATATAACATTCATTCATTCATCCATTAATAACATATAACATTCATTCTTTTAGTTTTTACATATTATCAAAAATATCGCTAACATTCATTAACATATTATAAAAATATGTTTCTCATAATAAGATTACAATCACTTTTTTTTGTTTCTTTTTGTAGCTAAAAAGAAGTGGATAATACTTTTCTAAATCATCTATCCCCCTTTTAGTTTTTTTCCCTTTGCTCGGATCTTAATGTGTATGCCTAGTCGTACTCATGACGGAGGTCACGTATGGGGGGTCTCACAGAATAACAACAAATGTTAAATTGATATATGTTTTATTATTATTGTTACAAGTATTTCATTAATTAAAAGAACATTAGAGTGGTGCTCTTTTACTTTGATGGGGCCACATCATGTTCCCCGATCTTGTCTTATAGCCTCATGCTCAACATGTCAACCTCTAACCTCTTAGAGTTGAAAATGAAAGGTTACATTAATTAATACACCAATTACAATTAAATATGTTTAAAAAGAACATTAGAGGGTCCCCACTGGATGGGGCCACATCATATTCCTGATCTTGTCTAGCCTAATCATGCTCAACATGTTGATCACGCTCTACATGCTCTAAAGTTGAAACATGAAAGGTTACATTAAATAATACACCAATTGCAATTAAAGATGCTTAATTGTATTAATCCATACTACGTTTTGTATAGCACATGAATACATCGAGTACTGGGATGCACACCATGACCTTCATCTGTAGGTTATGCTCCACCCTCACCAGGATGCATTCCAATGTAATATGCAATATTATCATTGCTTCGTTTGTTTTAAAAAAAAAATAGGCACATAATTACTTTATGGTGGAATTAATATTGAATAGATTGCACAAGATTCAATCTTTAAATAAACTTCATTGAGTTTATTTTAATTGCAGGTCGATGTAGGAAGCCAGGTTCATTTAGTCAAGAGTGTATCGAAGCAACCTCGTGTCCTTCTGTGGGCACCTCGCTGAATCTCGAGTCTCTAACATTTTGCATAAGATCATGAATTTTTGTTCTATGGTGTGATAAAACCAAAATTGTTTGCAATTTATTATTTGGATGCAATATTTAATTTATTGATACTTACAATTTGTGCGGCTAATTTCATATAACCACAAGAGCCAAGTTTTCTGATGCCCGTGTTTTTCTATTCTTTCCTTTGTTGCCTTCGATGTGTCGTGAAGCCTATGAAATTTTGGAAATAATGCTAGATTATGTAAAAAAAAAAAAAGAGTAATCAATATATAATTACATTGTTGATAAGACACATACCTTCCTTTGGCTTGGTAGTGTCTTTCCTTTTCTTTTAGCCTCTTTCCATCCCACACCAGGTCCTTCCACTCTCCTGGGATCATGGGGATGCTCATACTTTTTGTTCTTCTCTAAATGTGACTTATATTGGTCCCTCGAATACTTTAGATAGGTACCAGCTTTCTTAAGGACTTTGGTTTGGTTGAATGTGTTATTACCAAACAACACAACTAAACAGTTAATGAGCTCATCTTTTAAATCTTGATTTTGGGCATTCCACCATGTACGTATGGTGGGCCCAAAGATATCCAATGTAATATCATTTAGAGGTTTATAAAAAAACATCATTTCCTACAAAATGATCATGGGATCATTAGTCTAAAAAGAGTGATCAATAAGTAAATTTCAATTGGATTATATATAATAATAATTAAAAAAATTTAAATTACCTGGGACCTTCTCTATCTTTATGGGAACGAAATCCTCGATCACCACAAATGTGACTGACAATGTTCCCATACTAGTAATACGGGAAGATCCAAGAAATGCTGCTAAAACATCACAAATACTAGTGGCCTCTACATCCCCAGGTACATGTCCTGATGCATGTTCTGGCATGTGTTCGCTGCTAGAGGGTGCACTTCCCAATGCCTCAGATGTTATGTGTTTTTGACATTTCAAATAATAATATAGGGACAAATGATGGGCTAGATGATGTGATGCTGTATGCACAGAAGATCGTGGATTGACACTTGTACTAACCCCTACTCCTCGGGAAACACTTGCAATACCCTAATCATGGCTAGGAGCATCATGAGGACGTAAAAAATTCTGTAAAAACAACACATATTTTAGTTCATGACATAAAAGAGTACAAAATATAAAACCATGAATGAACTTGTGTTATAATTAAAGATCTCATGACAAATTACTTGCAAGTTTCATGCTCTCTTAGTCAATATTTTAACCCTTTATATTATCTCATCTATTTGAGGCACTATGAATAACAAAATTCTAAGGATTCTTCATTGCATTTTTGGGGTCTTCTATCATATCTAGAGGGTTTGCTAATACATGTCATCATCGATAATAGTGATTGTACCTCCCTATGGATGCTCTCTACCGTTGGTGGCTTTTCCTCGGATCATCTAATTGCTACAAGAATATTAAAATATTATCAAAATTAACCCAATAAACTTAAGTGAAAAAAAAACATAATAATAAAATATTTTGCTCGTATTTAATTTGTACAATTACAATGAGGTCAACCTGTCGGGTAGAAGTGCCTGAAGATGCATTGTGATCTGTGCTCTGGTCCGGAGCCTCCCCCCTATGATCAATGTCCCGCTGTGACAAAAATTAAATAGAAAAAAACACTACTGAAATGAAACCAATAGACTTACGAAAAAAAACATAATAATAAAATGGTATATTGGAGTCATTAATTGGAGGTTGCATAAAATGGTATATAGTATGTACCACCCCCATAGTAACTGTGTTTGTATCTAAGCGATTCAAGTTGTAATTGATTAACAACTCTTCCCCTACAGTTATTGATTTTATCGCACATACGAATACACGGTTTCCCTCGTGCACCTCGAATATGAATTGGGTTGCTTATTTGTTGACTCAGTTCATATACTGTTTAGAAACCTTTCTAATATTCCTGATGCTTTGGCCTTCTTTCAATGTACATAGCCACTCCTTATTTTATCCTTATCTTTTAGTCAGAGCATAATTTGCTGATAGTACACCTACACATAATACTTCTGCATATATCGGACTTAGTTTATCCAATCTTGTAATCATTGTAATTTTAAAGGTCACATACTCCATCAATTCAAGAATTTTTCATAACAGACCTTTATGCTATCCGTGCAAAATAGGCCCAAACCATGTAATGACGATGGTGCTATGCGATATGTCCTCTCGTTGACACAAAAATTAGTGTTTATTGGAGGAAGTTCCTTGGGTATCCATTGTTTCCATAGATGTTTGTACCTCAAGGGCACCTTAATGTCGCCTATTCTCTCATCATCATAAGAACATGACGCCCCTTTAGGGAGAAAAATTCCATGTGTTTATGAAATTTTCTTCTAATCTTTTGACCTCTAGTTGATCTACCTCTTTTAGACCTACTACATGTCTCACTTTCCTCTTCTCTTCCTGAATTTCCCTCGCTCGAGGAAGATAGATCTGACAAATACCTATTTGGTGGTACCTGCACTCATAAGGATTTTGGATGAAGTTCTTTCATGGTGATGTGATCCCAAGTTATGGGGTTGAAAGATTAAAAACCAAGGTTGTCACTACTAGTCAAATGCATGTGGAGGTAACAATAGTTGTGAATGTATCAATAAACCTTGTAAGGGTTTGATGATCAGAGATCGCTTGGTAAGAATAGGAATGGTTTGTAGGGTCACCAACCTTATGTTTTGAAGCCTTGGGTTTTGGGAACATCTAGAGGAGTCATTTTCTTGTTTCTTGGAGGTTGATTGGGTTAGTTGGTGGAAGGTTGCTATTACTTTTTGTACTTGTCTATGAAATTTTTTGGACCACCTTCCTCGAAGACAATAGTCCCTTTGAGGTAGTATTGGTGTCTGGTTAGTTAGTCTATGAATTTTTTTGGACCACCTTTGATGTGAAATATCCCCTCATGCAACCATCCTTTTAGTCTATTTCTAAATGTATAGACCCCTTTCCTTTAATGATTAAGCTCCACAAGTTTCTACCCCTATGGTTTTTTGGTTAAATGGACAGACCCCTTGCTGTGAATGAAAATAGGGTAGGTTGGATCACAATAGTGATGGAGTATGATGTGGAAATAAAGGTCACAAAGATGATTAGAGGCAAGGGTTTGTGTGAACAACTAGCTTCAGATTTGCAAGGTGATAAGGATGTTGTTCTAGTGCTTCAAAATGGCCAACAATTGGCTGCATCTTCATTGCATACAAGTTGGACTCAAGATATGATCCATTTTTTTCAAACATGTGGGTGTACTCAAGGCTTGGACAAAGATAAAAGGAGGTATTTTAGACTTAGTCTATTCCTTAAGTTCTTTTGGATGTCATCTTGTTTATAAAGGATGTAAATGGTGTTATCTTGAGATGCATTGAGACAAATCAGATTGAGAGAGTTTTGCAAGAATTTCATGATGGGTCAGCAGGTGGACATTTTGCTCCAAGAACCATAGCTTTAAAGATAATGAGAGCAGTCTACTATTGGCTCAACTTGTTTAGAGATGCATATGCATGGGTTAAGAAATGTAAGAATTGTGCTTTCTTCACAGGTAAGCAAAAGTTAGTAGCTCTCCCTCTCCATCCCATTCAGGTAGAACATCCCTTCATGAGGCGGGGTTTGGATTTTATAGGGATGATTAATCCACCCTCAAGTGTAGGTCATAAGTGGGTATTAAAAACCACTGATTACTTTACAAGGTGGACAAAATAAATAACACTCAAGGAAGCAAATGAGACTTTAGTTTTTGACTTCTATGAAGACATAGTCACTAGGTTTGGAGTTCTTGCTTCTATCATCTTTGATAATGCAATGGTTTTGTTGGCACTAGAATAAATGAGTGGGAAATCAAGAATGGCATCCATTTGAGCACATCTTCCAACTGTTACCCCCAAGGGAATAGATTGGTAGAATCCACCAATAAGAACCTTATCCATATTATCAAAAGAACCATGGAGGAAAACAAAAGGTCATGGATACAAAGTTGAAATCAACCTTATGGGCTGATAGAATTACTCCTAAAAGGTCTATTGGTAACTCACCTCACATGCTTGTCTATGGAAGAGAAGAAAGGCTCCCTATATCACTTAAATTACCAACTCTAGAGCTCATTAACCAACTAGAAATGATGGAAGAAGATGCAATGGAAATTTGGTTTACAAAGTTAATAGAGTTTGAAGAAGTTAGGGATCAAGCATTCCTTACAATGGAGCTTCATCAAGCCCAAACAAAAAGATCATTTGACAAGAAAGAAACTCCTTGAACTTTCAAGAAAGGAGATCTTGTTCTCAAGTGGGTGAGGTAAAGAGTAAAGACTAAATGTGGAAGGCATACTAAATTTGATTCCAAGTGGAGTGGACCATACGTGATTTCTAAAACAACACAATTATTTTTAGCTGTCCAAGTTAGATGGTGAGGAGCTAACTATCCCAGTCAATGGGATATATCTCAAGCATTACTATTGAGTGTATGCTTCACACTTGGACATATTATAATAGATTTTCTATGTTTGACATGTGTTGATGCACATATAGCTTTTCCGTTAGGGGATTGCTTTTAGTTGTCTTTAGGTGGTTGTTTTGTTTCCCTTTTGTCTTTGTTTGTTGTTGTGTCTCTTGTTTTATTTGGCTATAGTTGAGGTAGCATCAGCTATCAATTAAGTCTTGCGTCTTTTTTTTTAAAAGTATCTTAGGTCTTCTATGACTCTATGCCCAATGAATATCCAAGGCCACTAGTTTTAGATGCTTAGTAGGCAAGCTCTTCATAGAGGTCACCAAAGATGTTAATGTGTTTGTGCCACTTTTTCCCAAATAGTCACTAGGGGAATTTTAGAAGGTTTCATAAGGTCATAATTCCTAATTATAGGTCTTTAGGGGTCTTAAATCATGTCTTACAAGGCATAAATGGGTGATATGAAGGTCTTAGGAATTGGAAAATGAAAGGAGCTTGCCTTGTGTTGAGTGATTTTAAAAAAAGTCTATGTGCACCAAAAGAAAGAGGAGCTGCCATACTTGAAGGAGTCCAAGCTGTTGAAGTCCAGTGTGGGTTTAGGGTTTCTGTTTAAGTGGAAAACTATTAGGTTTTTTGTTAACATTGGTAGGTGTCTCAGTTTTTAAAGGAGAGATGATAGATATGTCTTGAGAAGCCATGCTGATGAATGGAAAAAGAGATTCATCAAAATGGTTTTGACAGGTATGTGAGATAACTCTCATAGTTCCTACATATTAGCATACATGTTTATGCAATATCATGCACATGAGGGGACACATGTAAGTGATTCTTTGAAGACAATGAGTGTCAAGGATGAAGCTTGTACATTGTGGGAACTTAGAGTATGGGGCTTGAAATTTAGAGGTTGAGTGTTTGTTTCCTAGATATGGAAGAGTTGACAAGGTAGATGTCAAGTTAGGAATATTAAAGAGCATCAAAGATTTTCTTGGCTCATGGATCCCTGTGCATAACTTTTGATCATGCCATTTTTGCCAGAGTATGATTTTGTAGTCTTGATACCCCAAGTTGACATGCATAACATGTCCTGCATGTCCTCACGAGATTATTGTTTCTAACCCCTCTTTTTGCCATGTTAACTCTTCATTCCCAAACATATATTATTGATAGGTCCTATTGAGAGATCATTATATTTAGAAAGGGGTGTAACCTTCAAATAGAAATATATAGATAAAAACATGAGTAGAAATGAACAATGTTAGCAAAGAAGGGGGACTATAGAAGTCTGTGAGGTCTATGATGCATTGCATACCAAAAAAGTTTGTATAATTGGTTGTTAAAACACCTTCATGTGCCTTGTAAAGATCTTGACCTTGTATAATCGCTTGAGAAAGTTTTGCCAATATACTTTTACCTTGTCAAAGCCTTAGAATGAAATGTGTATGAAGGGTATTAGGGAATATTAGAAGACTATTAGTGATACCTTTTAGTGTGATAAGGCTTATGCAATTTCTAAATCTGAAAGATGAATGAGGAGCCTGCCAATTGAGCTTCTACCAAAGCATGTATAAAGGTTTCTTTAAGTTTATTTCCAACCATGCTGAACCCTTTGTCATCAAAACAAAGAAAAGGTGTTGTCGGAGATGTGGTTGGTGGTAGACAAGTATACAGATCTAAAAATTTGTCATTAGCTATTTTGAGGAAGAATTAAGACCATGCAACAAGCCTGTAGAAATGTATGGCAAAATGATCATGCTTAGTTCATGAGGTGATAACAATGTAAGGTCCCTAATGCAAGTGCTAGTAGTAGAGGTCTGTCAAAGGTATCCAGTCCACATGAAATGTTCAGTGACACAAACAAAATCTTATGGTAATAAATTTAGTGATGCACACATTTTGAAACCATCAATGCAATACAAAGGTTTATATAGGGAACTCTATGAGAGCTTGACTCAATGGTCTACAGTCAAAGAATAAATTGGTCAAGAATTTGGAAGGATGTATTATGTAGTTTAGAAGAACCATTGCTTATCATGTCAAAACCATAGGAATATATATAAAGGTCTGTATGAACTGTTAGAACATGTGAGAAATCATGAGGGAGTCTTAACAGGTCTATATATTCATGGGATCCTCTACGCACTATTAAGGGTTTCCACAGAAGATAGAAGGAGGTATGAGGCTTTATAAAAGTTTGTAAACTTTAAAACCTTTGTATGCTCTAAGTGAATACAATGGCATTAAGTCACAATGACTACAAAATCAGGTGTCAATGAAGAAAGTAGAGACCTCATGAAGGATAGTTAGAGGTTTGTGTTGGTTTAGAAATTCTAAGATAATGCAGTCCCTAGAAGAAGTTTCCAGGGCTTATGATAGAGCTTATATGAGGTTCCAAGGTCAAGATGGTCAAGTAAATCTCTCCAGTGTACTAGTTTTAGAAGTTGAGAAACTGTTACAAAATTCTCTCACTCCTGATGAAGTTATCCTTGTAATCAAGGGTTACTACAGAATGATAAAAGAAACAAGATGACATGTGCAAGACTACTGTATGATAGTTTTCTATTGGTAGACAAATGAAAGTGAGGAGAGAACAATGCCAAACACCTGTGTAAATTTATTTCATCGAAGTTTAGAAATTTGAACCCTAGTGAACTTCGTGTGCTGTTATGTGACATGAATTCCTATCAATCTTATAGTAGAAAAAAATATTCTAAGATAGATACAAAAACTGTAGTTCACAGGCCAAAAATGGCCACCCAACTAATTGAACATCTCAAATCTTGGCTTTTCAAACTAACCAGACACCAGTACTAGGTAGTACTTGGGTTTTTCAATGGGACATTGGCTCGAATTGACCAAAATATAGCATGCAACACCTCGATGGGAACAAACATAGTATAAATCACTGTACTTGCAACAAGATTTCTAAATGTGGGGGAAAAATCACTTAAAGTCATTGTCCCTTGGTTGATTTTCCCTTTCTAAGTGCCCTCACCTCTCACTCTGGCTTTCCTCCTACCAAATGGTTCCTAGTCTTCCTCCTCGACTCAATGGCCTTGCAACACTTGTCCAGTGATGTCTCACAACTCTCCACTCAGGGGCTAGATGTAGTGGTTCTCGGTGCAACTCTCCAGTTAGGGTCTCAGTGCTGTATTCTATGTTGTGCTCCTGAACGCGTGGGGCCAAAATTCAAAATACACAGTTTATATATATGCTATGTCAACATATAGTTTATTTTATTTTCTACAAAATATAATTTTTGTATGGTGCCTTGCTGAGCTTATATAGTTGGTTTTCTCTTTCTTTATAATTTTTGATGATTTATTTCCTATGACATGATTGAATATTATCTATAGTCCTAGTGATTGTTAAAAAGGCTTATGATATGTGATGTTTAATCATGATGGATGTATAAGAATCACTGATTGAAATACTACTTGACTAAAGATTGAGATATTTGATATTTTTTCATTTAAACATCATGGAAGAAATGCTTGCAATCAATGTCTTATTAATGTAGCCTACAAGGTTTCTTTTCCTAGTTTTTTTTGATCCTATTCTTGTTATGGCTTATTTTTTTACATTGGTCTATTACAGTAATGGGGAGCATATCTACTGAATCAATTCTTTCAGTCTCTTTGATTCTTATCCTTGTGCATAATGCGTTTTATTCTATCCTATGATTTATTGATTGTTGGTTTAAAACACTCATTACAACTAACATGGATATGAATTATGATGTGGGTGTGAGAAGGTATTGTTGAATATGAAGGAATGGTTTAGGAAAGTACTCGTTAATCCAAATGAGTCATTTTCTTGTCATGGAATGTGTTAAGAGACTTTAAAATTAATATATTCAATCTAGTTAATATTGACACATTTAAAGCATGCCAAAGGCACTTCGGAGATATGCTATGACATAAAGAAGATTGTTAAGGTGATGTCAAGTCTTGATCCATTAGGGTAAGAAAACATAGATGCATTGGTACAAAAGGTTCCATTCAACTTGGAGGAAATGGATAATTCACTAAGGGGATAATGTGAGATTGGACCAAGTTTATATTATGATACAAATAGCTTGGGAAAAGGGATGATGAAATGGTTAAGTATGGGAAATTGTAGAGATAAATATAACACCAAGGGAAGAACACTAGAACTAATTTTAGCACTGTCGATTAATCCAAGACTTAAAATTCCTCTAAGAGGGATCCCTTACCTCTTAAATTAATTCCATAGGTGGGTTTATCCTCCAATATAGTGCCACTGGTTAGCTTATCATGTGAACTTCCGCTATAAGTAGGATTACCATACACTTTCATAACATGCATGTGTGGTTTCAAAAGGTTTATACATTCTTGTGAATTTAAAAGAAAGGCATGTTTTGACTTTTCCAATAGGTGTTAGGAGTTAATTTGACTTGGTTTTAGCATTAGAGTGACAAACCTTGTGGTTTAGGTTCCATAAACAAAATATACTCATTTTTTTAGCTTCCTATTATCATCTTTATATTCAATGAGATTTTTAAAGATCATCTAAATATTCATTGCTAATGAAAATGTACAAAATAATGTGTAATAGATCCAAGGTGAGGCTCAGAGAGCCTCATGTTTTGAAATCATTAACCAAAGAAATGCTAAGAACAATATATGAAAGAGACGAAGAATAAGGCAAATTGTATTATTAGGAAGGATAGGATGCCTTTATATATCATGACCTCATGTTTGAGTCTCGAAACCCTCCCATATTGTCAATGCATGCGTCTAGGCTAACCATG
>VDFB02169190.1:0-15028 GCA_007258455.2 Sequoia sempervirens
AGAATTAGATTCATGAAAGATGTAGCCTCATACCCGTAGAGTGCTTTAAAGGGAGACATTCCGATGGACATGTGATGTGTGGTGTTGTAGCAAAATTCTCCAAGATGCAGCCATCTAGCCCAGGCTGATTGCTGTCCTGTTACATAATTCCTCAAATATCCCTCAATCCACTTATTCACGATCTCTGTTTGTCCATCCATTTGAGGGGGATAGTTGGTGCTAGGAGTTAACAAAGTGTGCACCAAACGGAAGAGCTCTTGCCAGAATAGACTGATAAATCTGCTATCCCTGTCACTCACAATGTTTCTTGGCAACCCATGGAGTCTGAAGACTTCTTTAAAAAACAGATCTGCAACTTGTGGAGCCCTAAATTCTGATGAAATGGCATAAAAATGAGCATACTTAGTGAGCCTATCCACCACGACATAAATAAAATCTTTACCTTGCACTTTAGGGAGTCTCGTGATGAAATCCATCGAGATGCTCTCCCACTTTTGATTAGGGATGGGCAAGGGCTGTAGCAATCCGGCGGGTAAAGTATGTTCAACTTTATTTTGTTGACATACCACACATTCTCTTACATGTAGCAATACATCATTTTTCAGCCCCTTCCAAACAAAACGTTCTCTTACTTTTTTGTATGTCTTATAGAATCCCGGGTGGCCAGCAAGAGGAGCATCATGACAGGCTTTAATGATCTTTTCCTTAATCTTGGAGTGTGGTACAAGATAGACCCGCTCTTTGTAGAGGATGAGTTCTTCTACCACCTTGTACCTGTCATCAACCACTTTTCCTTCCAAAATGTCATTAGCAAATGAATCCTTGGCATACTCAACTGTAATACCTACTCTCCAATCAGCAGATAGGTCAGTCACAGCACAAAGGTAAGGCTTCCTAGAGAGTGCATCCGCTACCACATTGTTCTTACCTTTCACATATTCAATATCAAAGTCATAAGCTTGGAGTTTGCTTACCCAGTTTTGCTGTCTGTCATTCAAGTCTCATTGATTTAGGAAGTGCTTCAAGCTATTATGATCTATCTTCACTACAAATTTGCCGGGCACCAAATACTGTCTGAATTTTGCAAGAGCATGCATGATAGCTAGCATCTCCTTGTCATAAATTGAGAAAGCTCTTTTTGGATTGGTGAGCTTCCTACTCTCATATGCAATAGGGTGTTTATTCTGCATCGACATGGCTCCAATGCCCTCTCCTGAAGCATCACACTCAAGTACAAAAGGGAATGAGAAATCTAGAATGGCCAAAACGGGACATGAGCTCATTACCTCCTTGAGTCTATCAAATGCTTGCTGGGATGTGGGACTCCATGAGAAGGCTCCCTTCTTTGTTAAATTGGTCAACAGTGTTGCGAGTTGAGAAAAACCCTTCACGAATCTTCTATAGTAGCTGCAAAGGCCCACAAATCCTCTCCATTGTGTCAAATTCTTTGGGGTAGCCCACTCCTAAATGGCCTTGATCTTCTCCTCATCCACACTAACCCCCTGAGCACTAATCTCGTGACCCAAGTATAAGATCTCGGTCATTCCAAACTCGCATTTTGACATCTTGGCATAGAATGAGTTCTTTTCAAGGATGTCAAGTACCTCCTCTATATGCTTCAAATGTTCTTCCCATGTTTTACTGTAGATCAAGATATCATCAAAGAAGACCAACACAAATTTCCTTAACTGAAGAATGAATACTTGATTCATGCACGACTGGAATGTAGCGGGGGCATTGGTCAACCCAAACAGGATTACTAGGAACTCATAATGCTCGTAATGGCATTTGAAGGTTGTCTTATGCACATCCTCATCCCTGACTCTAATCTGATGGTAGCCCGAGCACAAATCAGTCTTGGAGAAGTATACTACTCCATGTAGCTCGTCTATCAATTCATCGATCCTGGGGATAGGGTAGCAGTTCTTGATTGTTTTCTTGTTGAGAGCCCTATAATTGATGCACATCCTAAGCGTTACATCCTTCTTTTTGACTAGCACCACTGATGACGCAAAAGGGCTTGAGCTTGGCCAAATAAACCCCATATCCAATAATTCCTTAATGGCTTTCTCAATCTCTTCTTTGTATATTCGTGGATGACGATAAGGAGTGGTTATCACCGGTTTAGCCCCTTCTTCCAATTCTATCACGTGCTGAAATCCCCTATCTGGTGGCAATCTTGATGGAATCTCACGGAACACTTTGCACTTCTTGTTTAGGATGGCCTGAATGTCCAAGGGAAAATTTCTTTCCTCCTTTGGTGGGTTAGTAGCTGTGATCAAGCATTCTGCAGCCCATGCCACTTGATCCCTACAAAATGACCGTTCCATCCTCTTAGCTGATACCACCATGGGACCATTCCTGGAGAGGCCTTTGAGGATAACCTCTTTGCCATTATGTTTGAACTTCAACTCCATAGTTTGGTAATTGGTTGTGTACTCTCCAATGAATGAAGCCACTGCACTCCTAGGACCATATCTATGTCATTGATATCGACCACATATAAATCTTCCTTCATCTTGTGTCCACCCAATATCATCTCCATTTGTTAGATTCGTTTTGTACATGAGAGGATGTTTCTTCCAGCTGCTACTACATCAAACCCTTTGAATTCCTCTGCTTCCAAATGCAATTTGGCCACTATGCTCTTGCCGATGAAATTATGAGTGGCTCCGCTATCAATCAATACTATCACTCTTTGTCCTCAAAGGACTCCTCTCACTCTGAGAGAGTGGTAGCGTGGGGCTCCTGATAGTGTTGCAAGGGTACTTCTTGTGGGTCCTCCTTCTATACTGAGCTCTTGAGGTTCCCCATTAATGTCTTCTTTGTGAATTTCCTCTTCCGATTTTGCTTCATCATCGGAGACCACTTCAATGTAGTAGACCTGTCCCCTTCCTTGGCAATTGTGCTGATTGTTCCATTTTTCATTACAATAATAGCACAATCCTTTCTTGCGAAGTTCATTCCTTGACATGCCATGTGGCCCTATGGGAGGGGCTTTTGGTGGTGGATTGGCCTTAATGAAGGGTTTCTTGGGTTGCCTTGTTGATGGACCTTTGCCCATAGCCTTTCCTTTCTTGGTGGAATCTTCGAGACTTAGAGCTTTCCGAATAGCCTCCTCTAATGTTGCTGGCTCCAACGCTCTTACCAACCCACGATATGACTCTAATAGACCTTCAATTAAAAAGAACATGAGTCTCTTGTCTGACACATCGGATACCATCACAAGTCTTTGAAACTCTGAGACATAATCTTCCATGGTGCCCGATTGCTCAAGTCTTGTCAACTCTTGGAAGTATGCTTCAGGGTATTTCTTGTCGAATCTCTCTGTCAATTTCTGTGTGAACTCAGCATAAGTGGAAACCAACCCAAATCCTTGAGTCACTATGCCATGATGCCACCACTCGTGAGCTAAACCTTCTAGGTGCAAGATGGCGAACTTGATGGCTTCTTCTTCAGTCATGGGGCTGAGCGAGAAGTAAGTGTCCACCTTCTGTATCCATGATCGAGCAATCATACTCTCTGAGCCATCAAAGGTTGGGAGTGTCAGCTTACTCACCCTATGCTGCAGATCCTTGTTGGGATGGTAAGTGACTTGGCTTCCTTTAGATCCATTCTTGATGTTGTGAAATTGGATGAATGGGAGCTGCTGCCTTATCTCAGGGTCAATCTGCATATATGCTTCCATGTTGGCGTTGATGTCTCCTTCCATCAGATGTTGTTCATCATTTCCATGATTCGTCCCATGCTTGGGTAAGAATGTGGGCTGCGTTGGTCGCCAACCTTTAGTGCTTTGGTTTTTAGATCCTGGATTATTTGACTGGTTGCCCTCTGGTCCATTATTCGAAACTGATCTGCCGTTGTTATTCAAGGATTGCATCACTGATATTATCATTTGATTGGTCTGTTCCTGCTGCTTGGCCATTTGTTCCTGCATACTGGCCATCGTTTTTAAAAAGGCTTCAAACTGATCAACCTTATCACCCATTCTCTTACCTTTGTCTCCTATTCCAGAGGATTCACTTGTTGCTTTCTTCTTTTCTCTTTCAATCGCACACTGATCTCTTAGACTCATGCAAAATCCTCAGACTGGCAGGGTCAGAGGCTTTGATACCACTGTAAAGTTCTCAACTGAGATTTGATAACGATTGCTGCAATCTTAGAAATGTAAAAATGAATTTCACACAACACAAGCACAATTCAAGCACCATTTAAAGACACATCCAACTTAGAAGACATGGAACAACTAGCAATAGATATTTCAGATGTAATGAATTACAAAATTCTGGGTAAGCGAAACAATTTGTAGGGGAGCGATAGGGAGCTCCACCCTTCACAGTGGTGTCGCTCCGGGTGATATCCCCTGTGAACCTCGCTTTGGTAAAACGATCTGTGCTTCCTTCCCGTTTGTGAGGCGTGTTCAATGCCAATGATATATGCGTAGTGGTTCTAGCGTGATCACTGTTGATATCCAATCCGTCTGTGGACCTTGTAGCTATGAGTGATGGTGAATTGCTAACTCCTGGGGTCACACAATTCTCAGGATCGAGCTATGCTTGGTGTTGACACACTCACAAATGATTCGCTTTGTGATGTCCTCCAATCGCAGCACATAATCTGAATATCTGATGGCCTTTTGGTGCAATGTCGATGCCTTCCTTTGCTGAAATATGGCCGGCTAGAGGCCAAGGGCTCGGCTTGATCGCAATCTTCTCCCCCAACCAGAGCGCGACAATCCTGCAATATAAACTCCTGGAATAAGTGTGACTTGATGGATGTTTGAATGCACACGAAACTGGCTTAGGAGAGCTACGCACCCTAAGTGTTGAGTCGAGCAGCTACGCCTTCGGACTCTTAGTAGAATCAATTCCCAAGCTTCGTGATATCCTCCAATGCTCGCAGGAGTTCATATAAATACTTATTCGATCGCCACCTTGATGAGGTCGGCCAAAACAAACAAAATGCAATAAAAGAAATTTAAAAATATAGATGGCGCCAACTTACAAGCAAGTCGGCTCGAAACAACATATTTTGGGTTTATTAATTAGTGTTTAGAAACACTAGTTGAAAGAAAACTAGTCGGCCCGGCTTAGAAACAATCCGGGACATGACAACTATGTTGCTTCTGCTGCTTCTCACAAATTCAGAAAGATCTTCAATAATAAGCATGACATCACTACGTTCTTTTTATTTTTCTTTCTTTTTTCACTTTTTCATTCTCTATTTCTTTATATTTTTCATTTTCCTTTTATCTCTCTAGATTTATATTTTTCTGTCTTTTTGTTCTCTCTCTTTCCTTATCTCATTCCATATGTTTCTCTCTCCTTTTTATTTCTTTTTAAATTACTATTTCTCTTTTTTTTCTTTCTACCTATGTCTTTCTCTCTTATTCCTCATTGATTGATTTCGATTGAGCGCCGAGCGCTTTCGATTTCGACGGATTTCGAGACGATGACGCGCGATTTTCGGATCCGATCCTTTGACTCGCCAGCGATTTTGATCGACGGATTCTGATGGATGGATTCTGACGCGCTGGATGATCTGCGCGACCATTCTTCGATGATCCGATATTCGATCGAGCGCTGATTCGCTGATCGACGACGCGCCGGAGCAAGCGGACCGGACGCCTTTCTTGTTTTTGCTAATATTACTTGGTTTAGGTTGAGGAACCAACAAAATTTGGGGAAGATCCCTGAGTCCAAGCTGAAATCCTATTGTGGCACACTATTGAGGAGATATCAAACATAAACATCTTAGTATAAAACCCTTACTACCCAACATTCAAAATGGCTGCAGCCTCAACCATAACTATCCCCACCCCAACTGTCTAGCATTATATCAAAAAAGGTCTGAACAGTTAACTGGGGCTGAGGCAAATTACTCAGGTCTTGCCTCCCGAATCTTAAGATAGTTACAATTATTACATACCACACCTTGGTTTGAAACTTTCATCTCCTCTGCTTTATCTTCTTTGTCCTTTGAATCGCAACATTTTGA
This sequence comes from Sequoia sempervirens, assembly GCA_007258455.2. NCBI lineage: Eukaryota > Viridiplantae > Streptophyta > Pinopsida > Cupressales > Cupressaceae > Sequoia > Sequoia sempervirens. The sequence continues at coordinate 5,998 of VDFB02169190.1, forward strand.
AAACCATGGAATGGCCTCCTCCGGGAGGTTGGCCTGCACCTTCTTGGCTATTGCTTCAATGGCCAGCTGTAGACAAATCTTCTTCCTCTTAATAGCGTGCAGATGCTCCAAGAAATAGTTGAAGTGAACCACTGTTTGGTGGATAATGTTGCCAATATCATCATGTAATAGATATGAGCACACAGCAGTGGAAAGCATGGCTTCATAGGACAAAGATTGAGCAACGTTGAAAGTATTCCACCTTCCTCTGGTATATCTTGGTTCCAACAACAATTTTGCCATCACTGCACAAATGCTCACCCTTGGAGAATTGCTCATGCCTTTGGCTAACTCCTAAATCCGGACCATCCACAGCTGTAGTGCAGGATCACTGATCTCTTGATAAAAAAAATCATAAAGTCTGCTACCACTTCCTCACCAGACACTCTCCTTTTCCTTTGCTTCGGAGATTTCTCCATCTTTTTTCCCTTACTGTGCTCACCATCCACCATTTTACTCCCCACATGGCAAGCACTAGCAATAGAAGCCATGAAAAATGATCACCCACAAAACTTGCCGGCGAAAGGAAAGAAGAATGAGCAACCGTTCACAACCATCAATGAATTAACTTAGAAGACTTAAAAGTTAAAACCATTCTATCTACTAATTACTCCACATGCTTTCCACTGTAGGCTAGTTGTCCTGCCCACTGTCACTTCCATAAATTAATTTTGCTGACGCGGACGATGCTGATGATGAGGACGCTGGCGCCTGACTTTGATGATGCCGATTCAAGATTTTGATCGATCCTGATCTATTCTGGACGACGGATCGATGAACGATTCTGGAACGATTCGATGCCGCCGAGTGAAACGGAGCGCTCGATGGATCCTTTTTCTCCCATGGATCTGAAATTTGAACGCGCCGGATGACCCTGACATTTATTCTGATTTTGATTTTCTAGTTCTAGACACTAGTTACTCAACCCTTAGAACTCTAGACCCTCGACCATTGAACCATGGACCTTCAATCTTAGACACTAGAGCTTGGACCTTGTGAACCATAAACCTTCAATCTTAGACACTAGAGCCTAGACCTTGCAAATCATGGACCTTCAATCTTAGACACTAGAGCCTAGACCTTGCTTTTAGATTGTTACTCTTAAAACATAGACACCATACCCGCAACATTAGAACCTAGACATTGGACCCTAGCACTTGGGTCCTAGATCCTAGAACTTGAACTCTGGACCATTGGACCCTAGACCTTACACCTTGGTGTCATGGACCATGGACCATGGAGCCTAGACCAAGAAACTTTTACCCAATATCCCAAACCCCTGGACCCAAGACACAAGACCCTAGACCACGGACACTAGATTGTGGATCTAGACCTTGAAAACCTGAATCTTGAATGCTATACCCTAGACCTTGCATCCCAAACCTCAGAGCTAGGACCTTAGATGCTAGACTTGGAACTTACACCCATAGACTCTAGACCCCTAGACCTAATACCCACAACCTTGGATCTTTCTTTGTTTCCATAATTCATTCTCACCTTTTCTCATTCTATCACATGATCTCTCTCTCTCTCTCTCTCTCTCTCTATCCATCTATCAACATTTTTTTTTCTATGTTTTTCCTCTCTCTTTCTTCTTGTTTCTTTCTTTTTCTTTTTCTTTTATTGGTTCTGGCTTTGTCTATATTTATTCTCTCATTTTCCTTATATAAATTCTGTGTGTATGTGTATGCATGCACACACCTCTTGATCTTGAACATGTTTTATATCTTTTGTATAAACACGTCTACACCAATTCATTTCCAGGATTTCTTGAAAATCGATGCTATACATTTTGGTTCCTCTTTTGTATAAAAATCTTGATCAAGATGAAGATGTAATATGTAATATCTTTTGTATAAACATGTGCACCGATTCATTTCTACATTTTCTTGGAAATTGATGTTATACATTTCTGTTCCTGTTTCTGCTTCTGTTTCCATTTCCTGGTAAATTAGGCTATTTTTAAAAATTACTTGCTACAGACGTAAGGGTGAATGTTAGTGTTGGAAAGACTGTTGGATGCAAGTTTGTTTGTAAGTATTTCTTTTGTGGTTTTCATTTGGACAAAACATGTTTACATTATTGAGACCATGCAACAGGTTTGAAAGAGTAAAATCAACTAAAATCGCTGCTCATAAAAGGTTGGTTTTACGAGTTCAAAGTCAGGCACTTGTGCTTGAAAGAGAATGTAAGGATCTAGGAACACTTCTGAATGGAGAAAGGAGAAGACTGAACTCTACTTTGTCAGAGTTGAAAAACATTGAAAGAGCGAGGTAGGCTTTTAGTTTTTGTTATTTTTGTTTTTTTTAGGTGTCAATCATCAACTACTTAAATAAGAAGAAGCTATGCATCTTTAAATTTTTAATGATATATTGTTGTTCTTCTCTGCAGTCCAGACAATTGCCTTTTAGCTTTAGTCATTTTTTCTGCATGTTGAGGAAATTCATAAAGTTGCAATTATAGACTATTCATTATACATCAATTATTTCAGCTTAACTGGAAATAGTACACCTATGCCAAAGTAACATAAGTTAATATTCATAGATCATGTGCCAAGTTAAATTCATTGAATCAGTCTTCTTTATGCAGGCAGTCATCTGTGGCATTAAAGATTTGGCTACCACAAAATATTCATACGAGGCAGCAGGATGTTGTTGAACAAACCCCAGTTCATACAGATTCTCATATCCACTCACTGAAGATGGAGATAGATGTGTGTAAAGAGCGCATTGCAAGATTCAGCAGAAGCATTGTAAGATTTTCCAGATTCTGTTATCTAGTTAGTTTTGAGTGGATATATTTGATTTGATTGCATGTGTTTTTTTGTTACTAATTTCTTGTGCAAAGTTGAACACTTGTTTGATGATTGAATGCGAGCAGTGTGAAAAGAGTAATTTGATGGAAAGAGTTAAAAGCAAGCTGGAATCCTTGCAATATAAACCATTGCCAGAATCTTGTATAGCATGCTTTCAGGGACCACTAAAGAAAGCAAAAATAATGGATAAAAAGATAGAGAATGCTATCAAATCTGAATTTCGGTCCTTGTGAAATTGATATTTACTTATTTCAAATGGAGACATGAATCTCTCAAGTGTTTGGTATTTATTATAGATAAATTAATGATTTGCTTAGTTGCCCTGCACGTTAAAGTTCTTAATCATATGCATTTTGATTTATGCATCTTAAATTTTCTAGGTTGTGAAAACCTGAAATTGTTTTTTCTGTATAATATTATGCTTTTGAAATTTGGCTGCTTATGCTTAAATGTACTTTGTATATTCTAGCTTGGGGAAGCTGAACAGTTGAGAGTACATTTTCATGAAAATTGAATATCAAGCAGCAACCCACCGTGTGTTTCAGGAATCAGTATTTTGGTAAGATGCAGTGAGTTTTGGGATATTTAAGGGGGTTGATTATGGGAAAGGAGAGGATATTCTTTTGTTGTTAATCTCAGTTCAGAATGCAATGTGCATAATCTGTATAAAACTGACTTGAATTTGTAAAGATTTTTGGAGAAAGCTGCGTAGAATTTTTTACATCTGTGTGGACAACCGATGTAAAAATTTCTACACAGTTTTCTCCAAAAGTATTTACAAATTCATGAACATTGACCATGAAATTATTCCTAAAAAGGTCACTTTTCAAAATAGTGTACATAACTCATGGCAATATTCTCCGCATAATTCTCAGTACATATGGTGAGGCACTCAATATCAGCAAGATGTCATATGTCCCAAGGGCTGGACAATCTTATAAAAAAAAATGCAAAAGGCAGGTTGTGCATAGAAGTTCATCCAGCATTAACTGTCACATCCATAGAATGATTTTATGCTTCTTCCCTTGAGTGAGTCCTAAGGTCTTAGATTCCAGTTATTTCTTTAGTTATCAATTCTATTCTATTGATCTCTTATGGGAAGAGGTAGCCTGTGTCTGATGAAGAGGGAAGGCAGTTGAGCAAATCACAATAAAGTGATAAACATGATCTGTTGTCAGATCACCGAAGGTGCTCAGGGATCATAATGCCTCTGGGAGGTTGAGTTTTTGTTTGAATAGCTCTTCAAGCCATCTTCAAAATAACTGGTAATTACTTTTTTGAAGATGTATCCTCATTATGTTGTGCGAGGGAGGTCAGTTCACTATGACTGGAGAGGACATTGTAGAAGTTGAGTAAGCCCACTTTGAATACTTTATTTTGACCTTAGTAGATATTAAAACTGCCTCATCCTACATGTTTCAATTTATTTCACCATGTGGGTTTTATCATTTAGTGTAGTTGTGGGATAAATGAAACCTTTATTTCTCCCATGACTTATTTGTTAAAGACCTCCTTCCTTTGTCTTTAATGAATTGATTCGTTGGTTGCATTTCTTTGTCTAGTCCCTATATCGGACTTTGCCAGACATTTTCTATCATCTTTCAAGTAGGTGGGGTGTGGGCGTTTGTCCCAATCACAATTAAATGGTTATTGCTCTACATGGTGCTAATTTGTCTTACTGGCTATTGTGTAGTAAAAATGAAGCCCTATGATTGAAAGATCCTTAAAGAAAATGTTATGGATTTGTCTTCCCATTGTTGTGAAGAGGCTACTAGCATTGGAACATTTATATCAAACTTCATGTGCCGAATAACTGCAATTCAGGAGTCCTTGATATGCATCCTACTAAGTGGACCAGGTCTCTTCAATATAATGGCTTCAACCTCTCTTTAAGCTCAGAAGTGAGAAGCAACTTTTCTGTCAAACTTCATGGGCAGAATAATTGCAATTAACGTGTACTTTGGATTGGCATCCCATAAATTGAACTGCATTTCTTCTACAAAGCAAAATATTATGATTTGAAGTGGTTTGCATGTTAATTAAACTCTTGTGTTCAAGAACTACTCGAACTTCAGGTTTTAGTATTTACTTATTTCAGAATGGTCGAAAGAAAATTTGATTGTCCTTTTTCAATTCGTTATGGGTGACAAATTATGTGCATGAATTGCATATAGAAAATATATTTATGCCTCGGATCTTGATATCTGTGCTTACAGCTGTATTTGGTTAATAACTTCATGAAACTTCTAGATAGGAAGCTAGTAGCCTGTAGATGTATGTTAATAAGGAGCCAAATAATTGGTGAGAAGGGTCAGGAAAATATTTTTGAATGAATGACATTATTGCTGGAAGAATGGAGCTTTGCTTTAGATAGATGAATTCAAGGAAAAGCACAGGCAAACTGCAGTCTGCTAACCTTTGGATAAAGCTAAGTGAGCACTTTATGTCTGCATATTCAACATGCAAGAGACTTAATAAGGAGCCAAATAATTGGTGAGAAGGGTCAGGAAAATATTTTTGAATGAATGACATTATTGCTGGAGGAATGGAGCTTTGCTTTGGATAGATGAATTCAAGGAAAAGCACAGGCAAACTGCAGTCTGCTAACCTTTGCATAAAGCTAAGTGAGCACTTTATGTCTGCATATTCAACATGCAAGAGACTTAATTATGATGCATAAAAAAATTGAGACTCCACTGTCTGTACTTTGTAGTTGTAGTTTGCTGTCAGTGGGGACCGTACTGTCTTACAATAGCTGTAGCCTGTATGTGTACCTGGAGCCTACTTGAGATTTGTATTTTGGGTCTTAAATCAGTGGGGACCGTACTGTCTCACAATAGCTGTAGCCTGTATGTGTACCTGGAGCCTACTTGAGATTTGTATTTTGATTTGGACCACTAGGTATATGGAGTTACAAAATTGCAACTAGATGCGAAAAATAGATCAGATTCGATTGGCCAACCATGTTACTATTGCAGGCCAACAAATCAATCTTTTTAAGTGCCTCATTGGAGACCGCACTTTGGTCCTCAAACCTCTGTTAGAGGGAGGCTATAATTAATCTTAAGCTCCTTTTGTAATGACCCTTTTTGGAAATATTCATAAAACCCTACAATTTTTTTCTTTTGTATTTTCTGATTTCTGCAAATTGGAATAAATAAGGAATGTAGAACGGCACTATTGAACTTCATTACTAATTAGATATTATTATTATAGCCAAGATCTAAAAACTCATAAATACTGATGCAAGGTACAACAAAATCCTTCACATGTAATAATCAGCAAAAATACCAAATATCACTAATAATATAATGCTCCAATTTCAACATTCAAATGCTCCGATGGATATCAGTTTACAAGGTATGGTAGGATTGAAGATTGAGGATTATTATCAGCAATAAGTATGATATGTACAGCGCGATGGGTCCTAAAGATGGTACGGTAGACTTCTGAGAAAGATACGGGTGCCCAAGATAAAGGGAAAAGGCTATGAAACCCTCAAAACGACATGGCATGTGCGCCCCTGCGACCTAGACCTTCCACTGCACCTGGAACTAAGGTAACAACCTTTAGTGTCGTAGATTGATTAGTACTGTCAGAGTCTATAGCCCCACAAATATTCAAGTCAACCACCGCACCCCCAGCGTCCACCAAGTTGTTCATTTAATGCCAATTCATAGCCTCCTTCCTGTCGTGAGGGGAAAGCAATATTAATATTCACTTATAGTCCGGATGGGTATTAATGGGAGGTGGAGAATTTAATGAGTGAATGAAAGTATTTTTTAAAAATAATTATGAAAATATAAAGGATACAATGGTGTGCTTCATGTCTATTGTTAATATTTTTATTTATTAATAAATTTTATTAATTTTACAATATAAATATTTGGGAAAGCTAGTAAATATTTTTTTGTTGAGTATATAATGATTAAATAATTTTTTTAATAAGATAAATCATATAATTTGTAAAATGATGTCAAAATATCAATTTTTAAATATATAAAATGATTAGAAGTTATTATATTCATATTTCAATGTGTATGTTTATTAAACATTAATATATAAAAATTACATTAAATAAATAATAATTGGTGAATAAAGTTGGAAACCAAAAAATATGTTTTTGATATAAAAAACAACAAAACAAGGGTGTTGTCCCTTTAAAACAAAGTCCTGTGGGCGATTTAACATCTTCAACACATTAACAACAAAAAACAAAACACCGAACAAGAGACCCTAACCTTTTTATATCAAAAACAACAACATAAACACGAGCAGAGTAACCGTAATACCAATAGACATCTTGAGAAAACTAACCAGTAGAAAACCAAAAAATATGTTGATTGTACATCTCTACAAGTCTCTTTTTTATTCAATTTTAATTAAGAAATATATCTAGAGAATATAATTAGATGAAATATTTGCAATTAATTTTAACATTGTGTTATATAAAAAAACATTATGAAGAAAAAAATGAAAGAAACTAAAAATGAAAAATATTATTTTGTTCATCCGTCGTTAAGGTCCGTCAATTAGTCAGTCGATCATGGATCAGAAGGATTAAGTTTAAATTAATCTTTTTTTTTGTGGAGTGAGAGGTGAGTCATGCAAATGAATTGAAAAATCAATAAGTAAAACTTTTAATGGTGGTGTTCTTTATGTTTTTGAATTTCTAAATAATTTTAAATTTATTTTATTAAATACAATTGAAATCTTTAATCAAATTGTGCATGAGAAATTTGAAAATTGACCTATTTTTCACATGCAAAATTAATTTATTTTAATTTTTTCTAATCTTATAGGTTTATAGTTTATTTTCAAAATATTGCTATTTATTCATCTTTGCTCTTATTCCTTGTATCTTAAGTTGTTTTGATTATACAAGAAAAACAGGTTTTGAAGGGATTCAAAACCCTTCACAACTTGAGATACAAAATGTTGCTAAAAAACTACTTCAGTAATGTACCAACAGCATACCAAGATCCAAAAAATAAGACAAAAAGGGGGTGTTGTATGAAAGATAAAACAATAAACTAATAGCAGCACCCAACAACATCAAAACAACAAAACGACAGGAAATAAACTGAGACCTAGCAGGAAACAAACAACAAACAAAAAGAGAGCCGAACACTAATTCATACTACTCAAGGTGTTGGCCACCTCAAGCTCCTAGCTTCTATGCACTTCAATCATGTCCAACAGCTCCTCATCCTCAAAGGACTTTTCCATCATCTTTTGCACCTCTTTTACCTTTGCCTTTGGCTGAATGTTCTTTCTCCATTAACTTAGAAAAATACACTTGGTCTTCTTTGAGCTCACTTATTTTTCAGAATAGGACTTCCAAAGAGTTTGCACTATTCTTCACTGAAATGTGACATGCATGAAGAAGTCTCTTTATGTCTGCATTAGTTCCCAATACCTTGGCTTTTAAACCAGCCAATCGCTCTTCACACAAAGATTTGAAATCATGGAAAGAACCCTCAAAGTCCATGATTCTGTCGATCATAATGTCTGACACTGATCCTTTTAGAATATTCTTTAAGTTCTTCAAACCCCTTATTTTAATGCTAACCTTATTAAACTCCTAAAGAGTCCATTTAACCAACTTAAAAGTTCTAGTGGCTCCAACCCTAGCCATTTCCAACAACTCAAACATTGAGGTAGAATCATCATCGAGATAAGAAAAGTCCTCAGAAAGGGGATTTAGCTTTAGAGGCTTTGACTTAGCACTCTTCTTCTCAGTATCCTCCCCATTTTGTCCCTTATTATTCTTCTTCTTCTCCTAGCTCCACATTGGGCAAGTCCTGAATCGAGGAATCATCAATTTCCACTACCTTTTCGCCATAAGCCTTCTCCTCACATATCATTTTCGGGTCCTTTGTTGGGCCTTTCGAGGCCTAGTTTTCAACTTGGCAATGCACTTGGATGACCTCCTTGGCTTATCCTTGTCCTCCATACCTAGAGCATTTTCTTGGAAACCCTCCTCATTACCTCCACTTTCAGCTTTTCCTTGGCCAACAACCAACTCCACCTTCCTAGGAGGGGGGGCTCATCTGAGCCCACCTTCGTGTCCTTGCTGTCAGAAAGAACAAGGCACTTAGCTGCTTGGTTACTTTTAATGCTACCCATCTTCCTCTTTTTCGAGGAAGTAGTTGCAGGGGACGAGGAAACATCTTC